>JARBWK010000005.1:41337861-41476142 GCA_030556195.1 Anolis apletophallus
CTTTACAGGCTTCACCTTCAAACTCAACCCGTAATGGCTCTTTCTTCATACGGGCCCCAAACTCCTGGGACAACACTTCCTCCCTTGAGGGACCTCGAGCCTGGTAACACCTCTTCCCATGCCAGCCGGTTGCGCCGGGCGCCTCATCTGAGCCGGACTTCCTCCTGGATGGCCACCAACGGTCCTCACTCCCAAGGGAGATCTAGGACGCTCAACTGACACTCCACCATCCATCCATGAATAGTAAGTGAAGTCTCCTCCTCCCGGGGCACTCCAAATGGACTCTATCGGCTCTCTTCAAGACATGGCCCGAGACATCCTCCTCATGGTCTGCTCCATAGCCTCCAACTTACATTTCATCACTTCCAATTCCGAGGTGATGCAGGTTCCGTGGTTTCACTACCACACTCCATCAGGTTCATCCGAACTGGCCTGTCCTTCGGCACAGTCTCTTTGGGCCCACGCACCTCTGGATCCGCCTGAGCTGACCAGTCCTTCGGAACAGCTTCCCCGATCCTCCGGCCCCTCCGGCCCTCCATCTGAGCTGGCCTGTCCTTCGGCACAGTCTCCCTGGTCCCGCACACTTCTGATCCCCTTGAACTGACCAGTCCTTCGGAACAGTTCCTCCGATCCTTCCAGCCCTCCAGCCCTCCGCCTGTCTGGAATCATATCGCTCTCTCCTTCGGCGGGGCCACTTCCAAGCTCACCTTAGCTTCCCACAGTCGCTCCGCTTCTCCAAGCTCATCCTCCTGGGCAACCGCACCTTCCATCATCTCACGGTACTCATCCAGGCACCCCACTTGGTCGAGGGTGGTCCAATCCCACTCCATAGTACGCCGGATTTCCTCAGGAGCCGAATCCCATCCATCAATATACTCTTCCTCTCTCCAAGCCAACCTCTCAATTGCTGGGATAGTTGAAAAGGGGCTTTTGCTTCTGTAACGACTCTCCAACACTCGGTAAGGATCACGCGTAGATTGAAGCACGGTCCAACACGATTTTATTGTAGGTACGACACATGTGAAGCAAAAGCACCGTCCCGCCACCCAAACACACCTTATATACCCTGAGCCCCTCCCCATTGCCCATGCAATGTCCAAGCAGGGTTGCACCATATCCGGGTGATTCAGCATATCCCATAGTTCGAAGGGATGTGACCTCATGGGTCCATGAGCCAGCATTATGAGTCCAATTGTCCAATGTCCAGGCTCGGAGGAGTTTGCCTCACTTCCCTCCGGAGCCCCACACACATCTGGAAGTTACGTCACTCCCACTTGACTCAGCACAGTCTCTAGGCAGCTGGAGCCAAGGTCACCAAAGAACTGGGGCAAAGGTCGGTGCAATCTCATGGCAGGTTGGGAGCCTGAACTTCTCCTAAGCTCAGGTCTCCCAATCCTGACAGGCTTTTGACGGTGATAGCTGGAGAAAGATATTCACCGTCTAAGGTGAGCAACCGAACATCATCCAACCCAAGGCGCCCAGCCACAAGATCTCCGTTTTCGCCAGATTCACCCTCAGATTACTGGAATGCAGCCAACCAGTTACGGCCTCAAGGCAGGATGTGAAATTATTGAGAACCGAGTCCGGCCGGCCGTCCATCCACAGAAGAAGCTGGGTGTCATCAGCGTACTGGTAACACTCCAGCCCGTAACTTCGAACCAGCTGGGTGAGTGGTTGCATATAGATGTTAAATATCAATGGAGATAAAATGGCCCCCTGAGGGACCCCACACATAAGTGGTGATTTTTCAGAGGCCATCCCATTCCATTCTACTTGTTGCCAATGGTTCCAGAGAAAGGAGTCCACCCAGTTAAGGGCAGACCCTTGGACCCCCGAAGCGGCGAGGGGTTGGTTAACAGATCATAATCAACTGTGTCAAAGGCAGCTGTAAGGTCTAACAATTTAAGCAGTGCCGATCCGCCTCTATAAAGCTGGCTTCGGAGTTGATCCGAGATGGCAACCAGCACAGTCTTGGTTCCATGTCTCGAACGGAAGCCGGACTGGTAGGGGTCCAGCCAGGCTGTGTCATCTAAGAATTTCTGGAGCTGGTCTGCTTCCGCTCTCAATTACCTTGCCCAGGAACGAAAGATTCAAAACTGGGCGGTAATTGGAAGTAACGAAGGATCTAAATTTGGCCTTTTCAGTAATGGATGGACCACTGCCTCTTTCAGCCCATCTGGAAAAAGTACTGGAAAAAATATGCTGGATGTAATTTCATTCACAGGTCCAAATTTGGCACAAATACCTGATATGCCCAAATTTGAATACTGGTGGGGTGGGGTGGGGGGGTATTGATTTTGTCATTTGGGAGTTATAGTTGTTGAGATTTATAGTTCACGTACAATGAAAAAGTATTCTAAACTCCACCAACGGTGGAATTGAACCAGACTTGGAATACAGAACTTCCATGAACAACGGAAAATGCTGGAAGGGTTTGAAGGACATTGACCTTGAGTTTTGGAGTTGTAGTTTACCTACATCCAGAGAGCACTGTGGACTCAAACAATGCTATATCTGGACCAAACTTGGCACTAATACTCAATATGCCCAAATGTGAACACTGGTGGAGTTTGGGGAAAATAGAGTTTGACATTTGAGAGTTGTAATTGTTGGGATTTATAGTTCACTTACAATCAAAGAGAATTCTGAACCCCACTGATAGAACTGGGCCAAACTTCCCACACAGAACCCCCATGCCTTGAAGGGACTCCATCCATCCCCCATGCCTTGAAGGGACTCCATCCATCATATATATCTTAACTCCAGATGTAGACTTCCCAAATAAGTAAATTCTGGGTTACTTTGGGTTATCCATGTGGCCCTCAAAGGGTCACAGAGCAAATAGTTATCCAGACCTGCCATAGTCACCTGGCTTATAGGTTCTAAATCCAATAACATATAGAAATACCTATTTTTTTTCTATGACTTCTCTATTGATGTTGAAATTTAAAAGAAATGTGTTTTTCCCTCTCTTGGAAGACAGAAAAGATGATGAAATCAGTAGGACAGGTATTGCTTTTATCATTTCATCTGTCTTTTACATTTTATACGCACGGCTTGCAGTCTTTGGGCTGAAAAGTGTGAAGTGGCATAAAAAAATAAAATATATCCAGCTAAGTGTTCAGACATACATGTGTGACAGGAGGGACTGCTACCTTGTTCTAATCTGACAACTTCTCACACATTGTTGTTCTGTTATTTTTCATGGCAGAAAGAAATCACACATTACTGCAAACTAGCTGCTGTTCGCTTCTTAAAACACAGGCTTTTAAATAGCTGCAGTTTTAACAACTGCTAAGATAACTAAAATGACTGTGAGATATAGTTGGTATACCTTATCTGAAATGCTTGGGACCAAAATGTTTTGGATTTCTGGGTCCCCCCCCCCCCCCAGATTTTTTAATATTTGCATCATGAGATATCATGGAGATGGGACTGGAGTATAAACACAAAATCAATTTATGTTTTATATACACTTTATATATACATAGTAGGCCTGTTAAATCATGCTTAAATGTTTCTAAAGTACTTACAAAACTAAAGTTCTGGGGTGAAAACTAGATGCGCTGGTTCTTTGCTTTATAGTGTTGCTAGCAGTTCTGGTGGTGCGCATTTCACCACCAGAACTTTAGCAACACTATAGAAACAAAGTACCAGCGCCACCTAGTTTTCACCCTCAGAATTTTAGTTTTGTAAGTAATTTAGAAACATTTAGAAGCATGATTTAACAGGCCTAATACATAGCTTGAAGGTAACTGTATATACAATATTTTTGTTCATGAAACAACTTTGTATACCTTGAACCATCAGAAAGCAATGATGTCAATATTTCAGCATTCAATAACCTAAATTGGAACATTTTAAAATTATTGATGGAGGAAATTGATATAGGGTTCCAATCTAAGAATGCTATAAATTCAGTATATACTAGTCAAGAAGCAAGAATTCAATTAAATGGACAATTAACCAAAAAAAATTCCAATTAGTAAATAGTCTTGACTAGGATATCCCCTCTCCCCCCTGATATTTATAATCGCCTTAGAAACTCTGCTGAAAAATTTAAGAGAGGACCAAGAGGTGAAGGGATTGAAAATTGCAAAACAAGAATGTAAGTTAAGGGTTCTCAACGATGATATAATCTACATAATAGAAGACCCAATCAAAAATATGGTAAAATTGATGATAAAAATTGAAGAATTTGGGAAGCTTGCAGGATTTAAATTAAGTAAAAAGAAGACATTTATTGAGGAGAATCGCAATAAGAAAATGAACATACCCCCAAATTGAAACACCTTTACCAAAACCACTCTATAATCCACAATATGAAAATATTTGGAATTTGGAATAAAGATATATTAAAGTTTATTTGGAATGAACCCCCATAATAGAATATGGAATACTGACAGATATAAAAAGCAGAGGCGGTTTTGGACTTCCTGATTTAAAACTATAATATGAGGCCTCTGCCCTCACATGGGTAAAAGAATTGATAGCATTGAAAAAATAAAAAAAATACTTATACAAGAGGGGTTTGATTTGATGGTGAAATTGCAATCATATAAAATGAAAATTCAAAAAAAAGGGGAACCACTTCATTCAATCTTCCCTGATTAAAATATGGGCTAAAGATAAACAACTTTTACATTTAAAACCATGATTTGGTTGTCACCATTAGAAGCGAAACAATGAAGATTATTGGGATGGACAATCTGGCCAATTTATAAGGAAATTCTAATAAAATTTAAGGATGAGTTTGAACTGAAATGTTGTATGCTCTTTATTAGAATTAATCTATCCTGTGATGCACTTCAATGTAAAAGCATCTTGCCTCTTGAGAAAGCCCATGTATGGCGAAACGGATCGGGCCCTGCAGTTCAACCGTTGTGGTGTGCCCCAGCGTCCCTCTGCATCATTGCCGGAAAACCCTCATCCACGCCACGGTACCTGCATTGGATTACAATTTGTCCGAGCGCATTGGTGCCTATTGGGGATAGGAACTAGGGCATTGGTGCTCTTTCCGCCACAGAAGGGATACGGGATTGGAAAATCACACTAATGCACATTGGCGCTACCACGCACTGAAAACGAACATACCCCTACTCACTTACCTTCAATCCTGTGGACTTCTTCCCTTCCTAGGACATCTTTTCTTTTGCCCCCTCTTCGGACATCTGTGTGACCATGCTTTGAGGTACTGTGGGCAGTGCTTTGTTATTACTTTGTATGCTTTATTGTGTATTTTGCACTCCATGTATAATATGTGTTCATACTATATGTATGTTCCAAGTCTTACACTCTATTCAATAATATATTGAATATTTTCTTATATTTTGTCGTTCCCAGTGTCGTTCTACCTCTCCACAAAAGTCAACATTAACACTGAAACACAACACCATCTGAGCTCTGCAAGAGATTTAAAGATGGGTTTAAAGCCAATCTTAAAATCTGTGGCATAGACACTGAGAACTGGGAAGCTCTGGCATTTGCGTGTTCTAAATGGAGGTCAGCTGTGACCAACATGCTATGGAATTTGAAGAGGCATGAATCGAGTCATGACTGGGGCAGCACAGAGCCTGCCGTGCACCATCACATGACATATGGCAGGTCCCACCCACATTTCTCCCAAAGTGGTGTGGAAACGCTGAAAGGCACTTCCTCCACCACTACAGGGAGGAAAGTATAGTTTGGTTAGCTCCTACAGATGGGGACAGGGTGCCAACGCACCCAGTCCCATCCCCACCATGGGATGGTGCACAGTGCACCAGGAGGCACCCCATGTGCCTTCCCTTTCTCCAGCAACTGCCAGTGCAATGGCACAGCCTGAAAGGGCTGTGTGAAGAGGTCCTTAAAGGGACAGTCATCTATGCTTTCCCCTCTCAGTGTGATGAGGTAGTTAAAGTGTAACATCTGTGATAGTTAACATCTCATTAATGAATAGATTTTCAGCATCTCATAATTTATTTATTTATTTTATTTATTTACTATACTTTTATACCACCCCTCTCAGCCCGAAGGTGACTCGAAGTAGTGCACACATGGCAATTAATGCCCACAAGATAAAACACATTGAAACTATTAATAAACAACCATGTAAAAACAATACAATTAGCAACTAAAATATAAAATACAAATCTCAGCATCTCATTATTAAAATCGGTTTCCGTTGCATCGTCATATCATTCCGGAGGTCTCAATTAAATAATTACACTTCATTTGCAAAGAACAGCCAAGTTTTAACTTTCTTCCAAAATGTTAAGAGGGAGGGGGCCAATCTAATGTCCCTAGGGAGGGTGTTCCATAGCCGAGGGGCCACTGCTGAGAAGGCCCTGTCTCTCGTCCCCACCAATCGGGTCAGCGAGGAAGGTGGGACCGAGAGCAGGGCCTCTCCAGACGATCTTAAACACCTAGATGGTTCATAGGGAGAGATGTGTTCGGACAGATAAGGTGGACCAGAACTGTTTAGGGCTTTAAAGGCTAAAGCCAGCACTTTGAATTGTGCCCAGTAGCAAACTGGCAGCCAGTGGAGCTGGCGCAACAGAGAGTTTGTGCGCTCCCTGAGTGCCGCTCCTGTTATCAACCTGGCTGCTGTCCGTTGGACCAATTGAAGCTTCCGAGCAGTCTTCAAAGGCAGCCCCACGTAGAGTGTGTTGCAGTAATCTATACGGGATGTAACCAGAGCGTGGACTACCGTGGCCAAGTGAAACTTCCCAAGGTACGGGCGCAGCTGGCACACAAGTTTTAACTGTGCGAATGCTCCCCTGGTCACCACCGAAACCTGGGGTTCCAGGCTCAGTGATGAGTCCAGGATCACACCCAGATTGCGAATCTGTGTCTTCAGGGGGAGTGTAACCCCGTCCGACATAGGCTGTAACCCTGTCTGGCTTTATGACTGACCAGGAGTGCCTCTGTCTTGTCTGGATTCAATTTCAATTTGTTCGCCCTCATCCAGTCCGACACAGCGGCCAAGCACTGGTTCAGGACCTGAACAGCCTCCTTAGTAGTAGGTGGGAAGGAGTGACAGAGTTCGATGTCATCTGCATACAGGTGACACCACACACCGAAACTCCGGATGACCTCCCCCAGCAGCTTCATGTAGATGTTAAACAACATGGGAGACAATGTTGAACCCTGAGGAACCCTGCAAGACAATAGATGAGGGGTTGAACAGGTGTCTCCCAACAGCACCATTTGGGATCGGCCCTCAAGGAAGGATCGGAGCCACTGCAAAATAGTACCTCCAAGGGCCATTCCCGCGAGGCATCCCAGAAGGATACCATGGTCAACAGTATCGAAGGCTGCTGAGAGGTCCAGCAGAACCAACAGGGACACACTCCCCCTGTCTAGCTCCCGGCATATATCATTCACTAAGGCGACCAAGGCTGTCTTGGTACCATGCCCCGGCCTAAAACCAGACTGCGCCAGGTCCAGATAATCCATGTCTTCCAAGAATACCTGGAGTTGAGAGGCAATCACACGTTCCAGGACTTTGCTCAAAAAGGGAAGATTGGAAACAGGCCGATAGTTGACGTGTTGAGTGGGGTCCAGTGATGGTTTTTTCAACAGCGGTTTTATAACAGCTTGTTTTAAGATGGCTGGAATATTGCCTTCCCAAAGGGAGGCATTAAACACCACCGTTACCCACTCAGCCAATCCCCCTCTGGCTTCCTTTACAAGACTTGTTTATAAAAACTTAATCTGCCAACTTCTTTCTCTCAGTGCCTAAGACCCCTTCTACACTGCCATATAATCCAGATTATCAAATCACATAATCCACATTACCTGCTTTGAACTGCATTATATGAGTTTACTCTGCCATATAATATATTTCAAATCTTATCATCTGGATTTTTATGGCAATGTAGAAGGGACCTAGGATGCTAAAAGATCCCTTTGCATACTGATCCAGACTAGCATTGCCCACACTGCAGTTTCTGTTTCAGTATCACTTTATTTGAAGTAGAAGCATAATGCAGAAGGACTGTTTCTATGCAACAAACTGAACACTTTGCTTCCTGAACCAGGCTTCCTCAGCTGGAAGTTAGAAGCATTGCTATATCTTCATTTTTGGAGGTGCTCCTCAGCATTGGAAAGGCAGAAGATAAAAGACAGCAAAGTTGGAATCCATTCTGACTCTAACCCGTCTTCCTCCTTCCCAAATTCTAGTCTGTTTCTTGTTTCCCAGAAGTCCCAACTCTGGCCTCAACAACCTAAGTTTCTCATTGTTATGCATCCCTCCTGGAGTTGAAGCAGGTTCAGGAGATTGCTTCCCTGTGACCATCAAAAAAAAGTGGAGGCTCAACTATTGCAGTAAACCTAACAGCAAGTGAACAGCAAAAAGACACTTCAGTCAGTGCCAATGGTTTCTCTGTCCTACATTTCACTGTGTAGATGATTTTACGGTTGTGTGTGTGTGTGTGTCTAAAAGTCTTGCTGTGCTTAGGTGTGTGGTTTCCCCCCCGAGTGTGTGTGTGTTTTGTGCTCTTTCAAGCTCTCTGCCTCTTGTAGCCTTTCTAGGCATTTCTGCTCCACATCTCTTTCATGCCTCCCACTGACTAAGCTTTCGGGGTTTGCCTTTTGTGAATATGCATGCAGGCATGAGTGTGCAAGATATACAGCAGTAGCCCTCAACCTGGCATTCTCAAATTTATTGGGCTACAACACCTACCATTCCATCATGATGGGGTTGTAGTTCAAAACATCTGAAGAGTACCACAGTATGGAAAAATCATATACAGAGATTGTGACTTTCGTTCCATGGATGGTGGAGTGTGTTACGATCTGGAACAGTTCAAGGCCCATTCAGTAGCAAGCTGCTGTGACTCAGACACATTCCATTGACAAAATGGAAATAATTATATTGAAATAATTATATTGATGATTATGATAATAATAACTTTTTTTAATCCCACCCCATCTCCCCGAAGGGACTCGGGGCTGCTTACATGGGGCCGGTCCCAAACAACAAAGTTGAAACATTGCATATTTTAAAAACATAACATCAGTATAAACATAAAACAACATTATAACAATATATAAAACAAACATCAGAAACAACAACCAATAGTATAACTCAAGTCTTGTTGTGGGTGGTTAGGCTGGTGTACAACAATTTAGGATATAGGGCTAATGAGGAGAGTGCATATTGATCTCCCTTGCATGGTTACAATGGGGCACAATCAAGCATATAACATTTTCCAGGTTATTATTAAGGGAGGGGGGGGATCAATGATCGCCTTTTTAAAGAAAACATATTAATTCCATGGTGATCCCAAAAAGCTCGAGGCGGTCTACATCAGGGATACTGTGCAAGCCTCCAGATATTTTTCTCTGTGGCACATTGATCTTATTTGTTTTGCACTTTAGCTTACTTGTATTTACTTGCCTTTGATATTAAAATGAATTATGTTACTTGCTTAATAGGTAAGAAAATGAGGATATATCCCAAGTTTAAAATACATGGATAACCTCATATTGTGCAGACTGAAGACTTGCTGATATAAATTACAAACTTAGAGTAGATATTTGATTAAATTGTGGGTTTTTTGTTTGTATTTACATGGAAGGATCTAAAGTATATACTCTATAACATCAGAATGTTCTCCCTGTCTCCTATGGATAGAACTAAGTAATAGGATTATAATTAAATGACTGGGTGTGAATTTCAACTATGTATATTTTCTCAAAATCTATCTATTTATGTCCCCAGGCATTCAATCTATTTGCAGATAGAAACAAATCTAAATTGATATAAAAGTTAATAGAAAAGGGTAACACCTTTGAGGGTGTTCACTTGTACTTTTACAGCACAACTTCCCAAGGAGTTTTCAAATCAGAATAACTATACCAGCAAATGGAAGTGTACAGTGCGGAAATGGCTTTCAATAACCAGGCATATTAAGAACTCTGTCAGGTTTAGTACATATACATGGGCATTATTTAATCTCCATCTCATAAAATCTTCTAACGAGGTAGTAAACCTCTGAAGAAAAAAAATTATGTTTACAAACCTGTCTGCAATTTCTACTGTGTGCAGTTTGAGGTAATTGCTTATGGGCCAACTGCTGAGCCCCTGAGCATGATAGAAAGGGCATCAGACTTGCTTCAGTTAATTTTTATTTTAAAAAAGAAATATTACAAGAGTGGGAGTTTATAACAAGGTTGGGAACATGAGGTGTTTGGGAAGCCCACAGGATCCCTTTGGTTTCCTCATGGGTCCCTTAAAGACCACAGTACCCAACCCCCCCATTTATTTGCAAATACCCTTAAAGGTTGAAATACAAATCTTGAGAGTTCAATAAAGCATTATATTGATATCCTTTCCTTCTTTTTTTTAGTCAGAACAAAATGGTGTAGAGTTCAAAAGTGAAAACTAAAGAGGGCTTCTGAACCTTTATTGGGCATATCTAAAAGTATTACCTGGTTATGTATCAAGCAAAACTTGATAGAATTCCAATAAAACCATTGATGATATGGAAGCACTTTCTATTAACTTTGGCAGCCTTGGAAATGGGAGTATGTTGTTGTTGCTGCTGCTGCTGCTATTGTTATTGTTGTTATTGTTTCCTTTCAAGTTGCTTCCAACTTTTGGTGAACTTCAATTTAAGGTGCCATGGCGATTTCATGTCAGAATTTGTTCAGAGGGTTTTTTGCCTTTGCCTTCCTTTGACAGGGTGCAACATGCTCAAGGCCACCCAGTAGGTTTCTATAGCTAAGAGGGGATTTGAATGCTGGTATGCAGAGCTGCAGTCCAATGGTCAAAGTACTATACCATTCTGACTCTCACTAGAAAATTGGGGGTACAAGTGGCCAAACACCATCAGAATGTTAGCAAGATGGCAAACGTTATTAATGAAGAAAAAACACAAGCTACAAAAGGCTGCAGAGATTTGCTATAACCTGAATCTACTGGGAATGGCAAGAATCAAATATCTTTTCTCCCCTCTGCTGAACAACTTTTGCATTTTATATTCAGTCTATAACTATTGAGGAAAATTAAGGGGGGGGAAACAAAATTGGGATATTTTTAAAGCAACTGCTCACACTTTCCCTTTTGACCAAGAAAGCAGTGAGTCCCAACCAGGGCCATTGAGGGGGAGCTTTTTAAAACTACCCCTATAGTTTTCAGGTTTTTCGAACAGCAAGGTGAGACAGCCTTCTTTATTTTTAGGCAGACTTAAGGCAGGCTAGGTCATCTGAGGGAGGCCTAAGTCAGACATGTCTCAGGGCTGATGACGAGACACCATTTTGGAAGAAAACTGGAGTCCTCATATTTTAGAGCTCTCATAGGAAGCAAGAAGTCTCATAAAAGGCTCTCTTCTCATCAGACTTGAAGAGGTCTTCATGCACCTTAGTCAACCCGTCCTGCAGTGCTAAGAGCAGAAACAGCAGGTGCTAATTGTGCTCACTACAATGACCCCCTGTAGCAATGGGTATGTAATTTGAAGCCCTGTTGTTCTGCACCAAATACAGTATCTACAGGACCAGTACCCACAGTTTAATTTATCCATATTCAATAAAATATGTCCTGTCTAGACATTTTCTCGGTTCTCCAGCACAACCCTTTAGTATTCTTGGCCCTTCATTTCAAATGGGTTTGTGAATTCACATGAATCCAGGAACATTTCCCCCACATATAAGGAGGGCATACTGTACTCAGGGATCTATCTGTTCTGAAAATGACTGCCCACACTTTCGCATCATAACTATTTTTAAACAAATTAAGGGATTTAGGGCTATTGTATGACAAAGACCAAAATATATACAACATGGTCAAGCCCTGGACCACCTTCCAGATCACTGGGCCTCAGCAATGTGTACCATTCTTCCTCTCCATCTTGTCCACTCTTGTCAAAGTTCCATACAGCTCATTTCCCATAAACTTTCCTTTAACTAGAGGTTAAGAGGCCTTACTATCTTGCATTAAATGAGCAATTAAAAGCACCATCTTAGATTTGTTATGTTAATGCTGCTTACTTGCCTTCTAGTTTCTTATATATTTTTTCTGAAGAATTATTCTCACTAGGTCATAGTAGAGATTTAGCATGTTTCACTGCATAATCTTTGTGGGAAGAGTCTGCATCTTAAGAGCTCCAAACACCATCCTTCCCACAAAAGTGGCTAACACCTTGGGAAACACTAAAGCAAACCTATAAAAGGGAAGTATAAAACATGAAGCAACATCTCAATTAAAATTATGGTCCTGTTGTTGGTTATGTGTCCATGGGGGGTTGGGGTGGATAAAACATGCAGATGTCAAGGATATGTACAGCAACATATTGCTATTACAGTCTCCAAACAAAGTACAGGCATTCCTCAGTTAGCAAAGCCCTGGATAATGATTGTCTTTTTGTTGTTTCACCTGGGTGCCATCTCCTTCTTTTCCTCTGTCTAGTTCAGTGATTTTCAACCTGTGGGTTCCCAGGTGTTTTGACCTACAACTCCCAGAAATCCCAGCCAGTTTACCAGCTGTTAGGATTTCTGGGAGTTGAAGGCCAAAACATCTGGAGACCCACAGGTTGAGAACCACTGGTCTAGCTAGACCTCCCCCCGCCCCAAAAATGATCAGCATTTGGAGAATGTTGAAAGACCAATTGCTTCCTTCACCTATCAGTATTAATTATTGTATCTTTGTATTGGTAAAAAAAACCTTGTTTTGTTGGCAAGTAAGGGTAGAAGTTTCAGTGGATAGAAATTTATTACAAACCCTCTACTGAGTAAACAAATATTGTTTATGCCATATCCTTCTTAGAAGTGATAGCAAGTGAATGGACACAACTACAACAAGAAAGCAAGAATCCGGGCCAATGAGAATCTCATTTAGAGTTCCAACAAGAAAGTTTTTTAAAAAATAAAAGCTTGACAGAATAATGTAGTGTATTCTGCTAGTGGAAGTATTCCTGTCAGATATAAAAAATGTCTAAGCAATTGTACAGCAAATGAAGTCCCTTCACCTCAAACAGCTAAACAAAAGACAGCAGAAAATCTGGTATGTTTATGCACTATCATCGTACACACAATAAAAATAGATGTGTTTAAGAATTATTATTATATTGCTGAACAAACAAATGAGGGATGAGTTACAATCTCTAAAGACAAATGTAAACTTCAATTCAGTGAAAATACCCTTTTCTTGGTTTTCTAATGTATGAAGACTTTCAGTAACCAGAGACAAGAAAATGAAGCTATTCATTCTAGGAGATACAGAGGAGAGGGAAACAACAAGAATGAGAGAGTGTCATGTACATTGTTCTCCCTCTCCCCCCCGACTTTTTATCAAAATCTCTTCTACTGGTACAAAAGAATTGCATTCGCTTGTAATTTAAAACACAACAAGAACTGTTGTGCATATGGGATATGACACATAGTTTGATTGCAGTACTTTCTAGGCAACATACAAGTTAACAAAAGGCTGCTTTTAGGTTTGTTTTTTAAAAAAGAAAACTCAGGAACACAAAGTTGTAGTCAAGGTTTCAGGTGAGGAACAGATAATGTAATGCTCTCCTTTCACAAATGTGTTGATGCCTTACCTGTGACCAAGCAGCACAGAGTGGGCCCAGAGCAGGGCTGTAGTTAGGATTTTGATTCGGGAGGGGCTGAGTTTGCTTCGGGGGGAAGGGGCTAAGTCTGAGTGAGAGAGGGTCTACCCTAGCAATATCCCCATGCATATGAGATATATTGAGCATGGTGAATAGGGCTTCAGTGAGCTATTTGTAGGGTCTTAGTGATTTCAGTTGACCAAACAGGATAATAAAAACTGGCATAATAGCCTAGATTCTAGGCTGAGTTTGGATTGACAGTGGAGATAGACTGAATGATAAAAATGTGGTTTCTATAAGGACATTTTGCAAGGAGACTAAAAAATGAATGTGTGCAATTTCTAAGTAAATTGTTATTTTCGCTATGTACCTTTGAGTAATTTCTGACATTATCACTCTAAGGTGGACCTATTATGGAGTTTCCTTGCAAGATTTGTTCAGAGGGGCCAAGCTGAGAGAATGTGATTAGCACAATGTTGGTTTCCATGACCGACCTCTTGAGTCTTAGTTTAATACTCACATCACTACATCATGTTTATTTCTATGTGTTTTGATCTTTTTATTTCAATGAACCAGTATTAGCATCAACCAGAGTTCCCTGGATTTGAATGTGATGAGAAATTATGCTTTAATGAATAGGGAAAGGACATTTCACCTTTTTTCATATATGAGAAAGAAAGCACAAAAGCATGAGCCTTGCTGTGACTCATTAGTGATACAGGTTTCATATTCTTTATCTGATACACTTGGGACAAGGATGTGTTTTGATTTTTGGATTTTGGGATGCCTGCAATTGCATATATGCATATAATGACAAATCTTGGAAATGGGTCCAAAGTCTAAACAAGAAATTAATTGATACTTGATATACACCTTATACACATAAGCTGATAGTAATTTTATACAATATTTTAAGTATTTGGTGCATACAACAAAGCTTGTGCACCTTGAAAGCAAAGGTGTCATTATCTCAACCACCCATATGGATAATTTCAGGGTTTTGTTGTTTTGTTTTTTTTTAAAGGGATTTGAGGTTTTCAGTTAAGGGGTGTTCAAATTGTAATGTCTCTCCATCTGGAGGACACAAATAGAAGATAGTATTATTTTAAAATGCTGCCTATCCCCCAAAGAATATTGTACACCAGAAACTCCATCCAGAAAGTTGTATGCATACTTCTCTCGCACAGGCATGTTCCAATTTATGGTTAAGTTTAAACCACTAATGCAAAACCTCATCTTCTCACCTTACTTTATGATTCCAGAGCATTTAAGCAGTACTATAGATGCATGAGGTCAAAAATAACACTTTGAAAATATCAGCTTTAGTTCAAGACTTCTTGATTCTGTTTAGTTATAGAGTTGTGTTTTTAAAATATGAGCTACATACTTGAAGTGTAGCTTAAGTAACCAAGGCAGGGCCATTGAGAAAATGCAGAAAGAAAGAGATCAAGCATGCAAATGACATTTAGTGTCATTTAAAAAATAGCAATTTCAAATGGGTTTTCATCACCAGATGCACATACACACAAGTAAAGCAAGCTCACTTATTTTTTTAAAAAAATGATGAAGTTTGTAGCTTTTATATAACACTTGGTCAGCATTCAAAGTTCGTTTTAGCATCTAAAGGTTCTTTGTTCTTACTAAATTTTGGATTGGACTAGTCTAAGAGACTCCACACCATTTTGAGAAACATGTAATTTCCTTACTAATTCTTAATTTAAAAAACATTATTCTAGTTATATTCATTTTTGGTAGGAATTAAAGTAAACATTTCTCATAAACTGCTTGCCAACAACTTTCTGATTAAATGCAATTTTCTGAGTGACATCTTGTCATTCTCCAGAATATGGAATTTATTGTTCTGGAGAAAATCTGATCTAAAATTAGGAAAGGGGAGGGAACACTACTTTTCCTGGTTTAATAAATGTTTGCTTTTAATCAAAACATTGGGGGTGGTTTGCCTTTCATTGCAGCTTCTGACAAAAGATACAGAATTTTTGGGCTCAAAAACTGAGGAACAAACTAATCCATTAGGCTTTGAATTAAAATGTTCAGGGCTAACAAAGCAAAGCAAACACTCAGTAGTGCCCCATCTCCAGGTCACTGGTGGCTAGTAACTCCCATGTCAGATGAATGGTGAGGTCTTTGCTGCCTCAAAGGATGGAATTAGAAATTAAGGATTAAAGTTAAGGAATGATAGATTTTGAATGAGATTTCACAGTTCTTTCTTAAAATGAGAGCAGGTTGGTAATGGAACCAATTGAATAATTTATTACGATCAACAGATCAGACAAAAATGGAACCAACTGCTTTGACAGATGATGAGATTTCCTTCTCTTATTTCTTCAATAAGAGGCTGGGCAGTGACCAACTGGGTATGCTCTAACATTAGACCCTGCATTGAGTTGTTGGGGGGGGGGAGTTGTACCTGGTGGCTAACCCCTCTATGATTCTATAATTCTGTGAACTACCCAATAGAGCAGTGTGTGCATTTGGTGTGTGTGTGTTGAAGGGGGGGGGATGGTAGGGCCTCTTTGTGGAGAACAACTGTGAACTTTAACAACTGTGAACTTGAGCCAGAAAACATCAGAGCCCATCCTACCCCTTTTCAGACGGGGTGGGAATGGCTTGACACTTAACGGAGCCGAACCAGGGATTGGTAATACCAGTGATCTCTGGGAAGGGGAAAGTTGGCGATAGCCGTAGGCCAAACGCGAGAAGAGGGGGGAGTCTGAACATCCCAAGTATTGAATGTACTGGCCTTGTGTGGGATTCACAGGAGAGCGTAGCCTTTCTGCTGGTGTACCGTGTGCCTAACTCACCAGCAGACAGCCTACCAAAACTGTTGGAGGCGGTGTCGGATTGGGCCTTGAGGTTCCCCAGGCTGGTTGTCCTGGGGGACTTCAATGTTCACGCCGATACTGCCCCCTTTCAAGAGCAGCGAATGACCTAATGTTGTCCATGGCGACTCTAGGACTCTCATGTTGTAGCACTGGGCCCACACATCAGGCTGGACACACCCTGGATTTGATCTTCGTGGCTGGTATCCAAGTGACCCAAACCTCATCTATTGAGGTACCATGGTTGGATCACTGTGTCCTTGAGGTGGCCATTCTTTCCTGTAAGGGCACCGAACCAATCTGGGTTCACCCGAAGAGACTTATGGAACCCACTAGGTTCCAGAATGTTCTGAGGAATCTGGAGACTGTCAGCATCTCGATCGAGTCACAAGTAGAACCATGGTACAGCAGACTTTCTTCTGCTCTCAACGAGATTGCCCCTAGACCCCACAAGAATTGGTCACCTTGGTTTACCGAGGAATTACGATTGATGAAGCGGGAGAAGAGACAGCTAGAGGACGTGTGGCGGAAGCATTGCGACGGAGCCTCGATCGGCTTATAGGTTGTTTAAAGATACCCATGAGCATGCTATCAGAGAAGCAAAAAATTATATTATGCTTCCCTGATAGAGTCTGCCAGCTCACGCCCTCCTCAATTGTTTAAAATTATTCGGTCCTTAACTACGGTCCCTACCGTCCCAAACAGTAATGATTTGACCCCATCGGCAGAATGTTTTTCAGAGCTTTTTTGCAGACAAGATCTCTTTATTCTGCTGTGAGCGAACTGCCACGATTGATACGGTGAGGGAACTGAAGACTCCGTGGCCGCTCGGCGGGCCTACCTTTGACCAGTTCCAGCTGCTGGACGAAGGGGCGGTCGATAAGATCATGACTGCCGCTAGACCAACAACATGCTCCCTCGACCCGTGCCGTTCCTGGTTAGTTAGACCTTGCCTGGAAGGGCTACGTGGACCTCTGTTGAAGATAATAAACAGTTCCCTTGAGCAAGGAGTCTTTCCAGAGAGTTTGAAAGAGGCGATGGTAAGTCCACTACTGAAGAAACCAGGTCTAGATGGCTCGGTTCCCTTCAATTACCACCCAGTTTCAAACCTACCATTTCTGGGCAAAGTGATTGAGAGGGCAGCAGTGGGAAAGCTGCAGCAGTTCTTAGACGACTCAGCTGGATTAGATCCCTTCCAGTCCGGCTTCCGTATTGGGCATGGGTGTCACAATGCAGGGTCTCGGCCCAGCCCCTTAATCACACACACACAGACGGTAATCAGCTAACTATTTATTGAATAATAAGAAACAGGTGAAAAGGTAAATTGTCCATAAAAGTATCAAAAAGTTCAATAAAAAGGTAAAGCGTTCGTAGATAAATCCAAAGGCAAAACTTGGCAAAGGTTCCGCAAAGCAATGCGGATCAAGGAACTAGGTCCGTGGCAATTTCAACAAGGCAAGGTTCATCAAACAAGGCCCAAGAAACTTCTTGGCATGGCACGAGCCTAAATCCTGGCTCTGTGGATCTTCACTCGCTTCACTCGCTTCAAATCAGAAGTGGCCGAGCAACTGAGGATCCGTTCCCACGGATCCTATACTTAATTCCCTTGGTGAGACCCCCGACGCTCTAGGCTTCGGCGCCAATCTGTACTACGGGACCTAGCGCTCCTCTGGCGCTCTAGGCTTCGGTGCCATTCCTTCCTGCTGGACTCAATGCTCCATCTCCTATCAAAGCTCCGTCCTTGCCTCCCAGCACCTGGGTCGCTATCTTCATGAGAGCCAGACTCCCTTTCGGCTTCCATGGGCTCATCCTCCGCTATCTCCCTAACCCTTTCCTGCGACCCGTAACCACCTGGTTTCTCATACTGATTATCTGAATCAGCACTTTCAGCCAGCCTTCATCCCAGGCCAAGCTCTCAGTGGGAGATGAAGGCCCAGCTACCTCATCATCCCCTTCCTCCATGTCCTCATCAACTGCAGCTGGCCCTAATGCAATCGGGACCCCCGGGGCCGCCCCCTGCCCCCCAGGCACGAAAGAGAATGGGGTTGCTACAATGGGACAGAGACTGTGCTGGTCGCCATCACAGACCGGCTTCACTGCCATTTGGACCAAGGTGGGGTCAGCTCTGCTCGTGTTATTGGACCTCACGGCAGCTTTTGACACAGTAGACCATGCATTATTGATCCACCGCCAAGCTGTGACAGGAGTTAGGGGGACTGCCCTTAAATGGGTGGCCTCCTTTCTCCAAGATCAGGGACAGCGAGTGGAGAGGGGAGGGATGGTCTCGAAAAGGGTCCCCTTTGAGTGTGGGGTCCCCCAAGGAGCCATCCTTTCTCCTCTATTATTTAACATCTATATACGCCCAGTGGCCCAACTGGTGCGCAGTTTCGGTATGGAGTGTCATCAGTATGCTGATGACACCCAGCTGGTGCTGAGGATGGAAGGCCAGCCGGACTCTGTACCCGATTATTTCCATCGGTGTCTTGAAGCCGTGACTGGGTGGCTATGTGCCAGCAGGTTGAAGGTGAACCTGTCAAAGATGGAGATCCTTTGGCTGGGTCGTCCGGTGGGGGGGAGGGGCTCCAGCTGCCTGTTATGGACAGCGAGGCAATTTGCCCGTCGTCTCTTGTAAAAAGCCTGACGGTCCAATTGGACCCTCTGCTCATGATGGAGACTCAGGTTGCCACGGTGAGCAGAGCGCCATTCTTCCATCTGTGCCAGGCCAGGCAGTTGGTGCCCTACCTCTCCGGGAACGACCTAGCCACAGTTATCCAGGCAACGGTAATCTCAAGGCTAGACTACTGTAACGCCCTCTACATCAGCCTTCCTTTGTCAGTGACCCAGAAACTCAAGCTAGTGCAGAATGCTGCTGCTCAACTGCTGGCTGGAGTGTCATCAACATGTCACATGACACCAGTCCTTCAGCGTTTCCATTGGTTTCCCATCAAGTACCGGATTGCCTTCAAAGTGTTGGTGTTAATCTTTAAGGCCTTACATGGCCTGGGGCCAATGTGCTTGAAGGACCGCCTTTCCCCGTATATCCCTCAGAGATCACTATGATCTGAGGACCAAAATCTTCTCGAAATACCAATATCAAATCTCCAGGGTTAGATGAACTACATTCAAGGATATTTAAAGAAATAACAGAAGTAATTTCAGAACCACTGGCAATAATTTTGAAAATTCTTGGAGAACAGAAGTCCCAGCAGACGGAGGAGGGCAAATGTTGTCCCTATCCTCAAGAAAGGGGGGGGGGGGGTGGAAGACTCAAATAATTACCATCTAGTCAGCTTGACACCAATGCCAGGGAATATTCTGGAACAGATAATTAAGGAGGCAATCTGTAATCACTTAGAAAAGAATGCTGTGATCACTAAAAGTCAACAGGCGCAAGATAAACAAGCAGGCTGATAACGATAAGCACAAAACAACAGTGTGTGGTTTCCAGATGGTTATAGACTCTGTATCCCAATGCAAGTAAGCAATGACACAACCCCCACAAATATGAAAATAGCACTCTATTGGTGAATAAAGAAGGTACATAAAACATACAATAATGGCATATTCATGGCAGATACAATTAAGGCAAACAAAGGCGCAGAAAAGCAGCCCCCAATGTACTTGCACGGAGTTAAGGGCTGTGCCTGGCGGCGTCTGTGGATGGAAAAAGGCTGATGCAAACGTTGCTGCTGGAGTGCGGCGTGAGCCGGTCCGGCGTGACGGCGGCGCGTGGATGACGTAGGCCGCAGAGGACGCGTCTTGGGCGTGCAGCGATGTGGTATGGCGTCAGCACGCACGGGCGCAGGGAGGCGACGGTGGATGACGTGTGTAGGAGGGAATCCTGATGGGAAATCCCTGTTGCTCCCTGGCGTCTGTTTGCGAGAGTTCCCAACTCTCGCCCTCTTGCCGGGTTGATGGCAAGGCGCGTCAACGGGGGCTACACGGGCAGGAATCCCGGGAACCAAGACACGGAAGGGGATAGTGGGATCTCCAAAGGGGTGGGTCGGATTCACAAACAAGCAGTGGGTAGTCTATACAAAGGCATGGATGCCTATAGAGGGGAAATTTCCCCAGGACTCGTGTGCGGGAGGAGGCGGTGTGGCTCCTCTCCTCACATGGGCTTGGTGAGTAGCAGAGCCGACGGCCAGCTTAATGCTGAATCAAGCGCGGCCACATTAGACCGTTTCGGGCATCAGGTGTGCAGATACACATAACCCCACTCGGTGGAGAGTAGGGTGACCCACCGAGTGGGGTTATGTGTATCTGCACACCTGATATGTGACTACTGCGTGGGCCTAGCCTTTAGAGCCTTGAGAAAGGAGCCCACATATGATGCCCGAAACGGTCTAATGTGGCCGCGCTTGATTCAGCATTGCTGGCCGTCGGCTCTGCTACTCACCAAGCCCATGTGAGGAGAGGGAGCCACACCGCCTCCTCCCCGCACACGAGTCCTGGGGAAATTTCCCTCTATAGGCATCCATGCCTTTGTATAGACTACCCACTGCTTGTTTGTGAATCCGACCCACCCCTTTGGAGATCCCACTATCCCCTTCCGTGTCTTGGTTCCCGGATTCCTGCCCGTGTAGCCCCGTTGACGCGCCTTGCCATCAACCCGGCAAGAGGGGACGAGAGCTGGGAACTCTCGCAAACAGACGCCAGGGAGCACCAGGATTTCCCATCAGGATTCCCTCCTACACACGTCATCCACCGTCGCCTCCCTTGCGCCCCGTACGTGCTGACGCCATACCACATCGCCGCACGTCCAAGACGTCCTCTGCGGGCCTACGTCATCCACGAGCGCCGCCCGTCACGCCGGACCGGCTCACGCCGCACTCCAGCAGCAACGTTTGCATCAGCCTTTTCCATCCACAGACGTCGCCAGGCACAGCCCTTAACTCCGTGCAAGTACATTGGGGGGCTGCTTTTCTGCGCCTTGTTTGCCTTACTTGTATCTGCCATGAATATGCCATTATTGTATGTTGTATGTACCTTCTTTATTCACCAATAGAGTGCTATTTTCATATTTGTGGGGGTTGTGTCA
Organism: Anolis apletophallus; assembly: GCA_030556195.1. Lineage (NCBI taxonomy): Eukaryota > Metazoa > Chordata > Lepidosauria > Squamata > Anolidae > Anolis > Anolis apletophallus. The sequence goes on from JARBWK010000005.1 coordinate 41,359,278, forward strand.
TTGCTTACTTGCATTGGGATACAGAGTCTATAACCATCTGGAAACCACACACTGTTGTTTTGTGCTTATCACTAAAAGTCAACACAGATTTCTCAGAAACATGCCATGCCAGACTAACCTTATCTCATTTTTCAATAGAGCTACAAGTTTGGTAGATGCAGTGAATGCTGTGGATGTAGTGTATCTTGATTTCATTATGGCCTTTGACAAGTCCCCCCCCCCCAATCTTATTGCAAACAAACTAGTAAGATGTGGGCTAGGCAATACTACTATTAGGTGGGTTTGTAATTGGTTGGTGACCAAACGCAAAGGGTGCTCACCAATGGTTCCTCTTCATCCTGGAAAGAAATGACTAGTAGGGTGCCTCAGGGTTCAGTCTTGGGCCCAGCGCTGTTCAACATCTTTATTAATAATTTGGATGAAGGTTTAGCGGGCCTGCTTAGAAGATTTAAAGGGTTTGTAAATGACATTAAATTATGAGAGATATCTAGTACTCCAGAAGCCAGGATCAGAATTCAAAATAACCTTAACAGATTAGAAAGTGGGGCCAAAACTAACAAAATGAACTTCAAGAAGATGAAAAGTAGGATACTAGATTTAGGCAGAAAAAAATGAAACGCACATATACAGGATGGGTGACATTTGGCTTGACAACAGTCCTCATGAAAAAGCTCTTTGAGTCTTAGTAGATAACAAGTTGAACTTGAGTCAACAATGTGATATAACCGCTGAAAAAGCCAATGGGAATTTGGGCTGCTTCCCTTCTAGATAAAGGGAAGTAATTGTGCTCCTTTGTTCTTCTATCAAGCTGTTTCTGGCTTCTTCTCTGTTGTCCCAGAGTGTTAAACTAGTTGTTTTAAGCTACAAAAGAACTGAAGGGACCTATTGACTGTGGTCATGATTCCACAATGGAACCAATTGCCTAGAGAGATGAGGGGGTATCATTCTCAGAATGTTTTCAAAATGAGATTGGACAGCTCTAACCAGAAAATTTGCATTGAGCAGGGGGTTGAATCTGGTAACCAATAATGTTCCTTTCCAACAATGTAGTTCTATAATTGTATGAACTGTCCAGTATAATTCCAGTTTCTGTGTGTGTGCATGATAACGAAATTGCCTGTTGCAGGCTTGTTCCTGGGAAACACTGGATAAAACTAGATCTAATGATTTTAAGTTACAGGAGAGTACATCTTGATTGGGTTCAAACTGCAGCAGTTCTTGGATGACACAGCCCGACTAGATCCCTTCTAACATCTACATGCGGCCACTTGCTAGACTGGTCTGACATTTCAGGATGGAATGTTATCAGTACACTGATGACACCCAGCTTGTTCTGAACATGGAAGGCCGACTGGACTCCGTACCCTCAAGTTTCCATCAGTGCCTTGAAGCCGTTACTGGATGGCTGCATGCCAGCAGGTTGAGGGTGAATCCAGCAAAGACAGAGATACTGTGGCTGGGGCAACCAGATGGTGGGGTGGTTCAGCTGCCTACCCTGTATGGTGAGGCATTACGCCTGCCATCTTCAGTAAGGAGCCTTGGGGTTGTCTTAGACCCTTTGCTGACAATGGAGGCTCTAGTCCCCACTGTTAGCAAAACTGCTTTCTTCCATCTGCAGCAGGCTAGGCGACTGGCCCTCTATCTATCTAGAGACGACCTAGCCACGGTGATCCAATCCACTGTCATCTCGAGACTAGACTACTGTAATGCCCTGTACATTGGCCTGCCCTTGTCTGTGATCGTCCAGAATGCCACTGCACAACTTCTCGCTGGAGTACCAGTGAGATGTCACTTAACTCCCATCCTTCAGCAGCTCCATTGGCTTCCAGTTGAGCACCGGATCACCTTTAAGGTGATGGTGTTAACATTCAAGGCCTTATATGGTCTGGGGCTGATGTATCTGAGGGACCGTCTCACCCCCTACCAACCCCAGAGATCACTTTGCTCTGAAGATCTGAACCTTCTCGAAGTGCCTATCTTAAAACCATCCATTTAACATCCACTCGGTGCAGAGCCTTTTCTGTGGTGGCGCCATTTATTTGGAATACCTTACCAACCGAAGTTTGTGCTTTGCGAGATTTGTTATCTTTTCGCAGGGCCTGCAAGACCTATCTCTTTTGGTTGTCATTTGACTGTTGAAATGTGTAACTTTGTTTTAGTTTAACTTGATGTTTTATTCTGTTTTATGCTTTTATGTGGACTGTGAGCCGCTCTGAGCCCTCTGGGAGTGGCAGTATACAAGACCAAATAATAAAACTTTATTGGAGTAAACCAATTGCCTAGAGGGTTGATGAGGGTCTCCTTCTCTGAATGTCTTCTATGAGAGTCTGGAGCTGCAGAATCTGCATGGAGCAAGGAGTTGAACCTAATGGCTCACTGAGACTCTTTCCAATTCTATAGTTCTATTACCCCAAGTTTAAATTTAGGCTTTAAAAGAGTCATCCTCAGTTTAGATACATTACCTTGGAGAGCTCTATTGTGCTTATATAAAAAGCAGAGTGGATTCCCTGCCCCACTGACCTAGGAATCAGAAGCTACTACTACTGGAATTAAATTGTTCAGCCTGATGATACACAGGAGATAAATAGTGGAAGACTTCCTCATTAAACCAGAAAACAGAGAGTTATGAAGTCTTGCTTTTTTTTAAAAAAAAAAGCATAAAAGAAGGCTTTCTCATCCTATCTTATGAACATCTTTTCATTTTTACAGTGCTGGGCAGACTAGGACATGTTCAAATTAGAAAAAAACCCTCTAATCTATACGGGAAGCATGTCATGTAATTGCTCTCTGTGGTTCTTTATTCTGATGTGGTTTTCATTTCTCCGAATAGAGTGAGAACTAAGCCTAACTCATTTACAGTGGTTTCTTTTAACTTGTCTCATCTGCTGATTATCCCATTTATCACTGTCCTATACTTTATTTTTCCTGTGAGTTTGATGATTGTGTTCTTAGCTTAGGATTGGGAATCATGCTGCCTTTCAGATATTGTCAGACCAGTATTCCAGCAGCCCTAATCAGAACAGTAAATTGTAGGGAAAGTTCTGTGCTGTGGTTCAACAACATATGAAGCCTATATAATCCCCACTTCTACTTTAGCTAGAATTTCTAGATTTCAGGACCTGGAACCTCTTCTCCTATCTTCAGGGCAAGGAGGAAGGCTCTTAGGTAGACAAGCCTTTAAAAGTGTGTGTATACAGTGGGGACTCCAAATCTGGGGGCACCAGATCCACAGACTCAACTAATCACAGATTAGGGAAGGAGGGACAAAATCTATTATATAAATGGGTTCAAGTCATGTGATGTATACCTCAAACAAAGAAACCATACAACGCAGAAAAACAATACTTGCCAACAGAAATAGGCCTCAAGCAAGGTACGTTTGTAGCAAAGAAACTTCCCCCCCAAAACCTAAAAGCCCCCAAAACCTAAAAGGCCCCCAAAACAATGAGTAAAAATAAAACTACATTTACCAGCATCCTCCGAGGCAGCCAAAGACTCACCCAGCCTCTACATTCTGAACAACATGATTGGCTGCCAATAAGGGCAGATTTGCATAACTGCTGTAACCATAGCAACACTGGCAAGAGCCATCCAAGGCTAGGATAGAATGCTGAGAGATTTCAGTTGGTGTTTGAGGGTTAAACTGCCAAAACCAAACTCTGAGGGAGCAATTCTCCAGCAATTTCCTACCCACACAACACAACACAACTTCCAATCACAACCCATCCCACCAACCTTACGGGACCCCGTACACACAACACCTACAAACACCACAAACTAAAACCATTCCTTCCTTCCACACAGACATAAACTGACCCAAAAGACAAGCCATGCCTTATAAAAATAACAGCATCGGACGACACACTCACAACGCTACATACATCAAACAAAAAAGGGCAGAACAAACGCCAGAACAGAAACACACTGCGCAGCAGAGACACAGACAACAGGTCACTGCACGATGCACAGCTGAGAACCAAATGCAAAGAACTGCATGACAAGAAGAAGCGCGCAGCCAGGAACAACAAAGACGCAGAAATGCAACACAACAGCAGCGCGCAAGGAGCACAGAAAAACGACGTCGCAACACAGAAAACAAACTTCAAAAACACCACAACCAATTCCACTGCCTAGCCTTCAGATATAACGCTGCAGAAGACTACAGCATGGCGCCAGAGGCCGACATTGGCACCCTAACGCACATCTGCACACACTGCAAAGCCCTGAAATACCCAGCAGAAACAACAGGAATGTGCTGCCTAGCCGGTAAAGTCTCTCTACCACCACTTGCCACTCCTCCACAACCACTACAGACTTTGCTGAGTGGACACACTCCAGAATCAAAACACTTCCTCCGCTATATAAGACAATACAACTCATGCTTCCAGATGACATCATTTGGAGCACACATAGAAAGTGTGCAATTCATGCCTACATGACCCCACCAAGACCGTAAGTAACATCATTTCCAACCCTTACATCTCACATCTCCTAAATAGGGCACAGCAACGCGTGCCGGGTACAGCTAGTATTAATATAAAACACAACATTCAAAAAAAATTCCAAAAAGCTGTGTGGGACATCTCACCTCTTCCTTGTCCCTCCTGGTGTCCTCACAAGGGAACTGTGTCAGAATCTGTTCTCTGGTAAATTCATTGAGGATGAAGAGGCCCCTGAGGTGGGATGAGAGAGAGAATGAGGGGGAGGAAAAGAGAGAAGGAAGTCTGGAGCTTGTTCATATAGGGAACTTGAGCGCCTGCATTTTTGGTATCCACATGGGTTTGTGGGGATACGGAGGGGCAGCTCTCTCTCTCTCTCTCTGTGTACACATTTATTACACTCAGTCTTTTTTTCTTTGAATAGTATGCTATACACCATCAATGTGATATGCTATGATATCATCCCTGGGTTTTAGCTTTTAATGTTGAACTCACAGTGGCTGGGATAGTCCTGGCAAGTGACATGACAACCCCAGCTTTAGGTTTTCAATCCAATAGGGTCTATCTGAGTTATTGTGAAGTAGGTCATACCAGTATATTTATCAGGGTGTATTGAGTTATCAATTCAACATGATCCCAAAAATGCTAGTCACTATTTTTTAGCTTATCTTCTTTGAAAACATTGTTGTTATTGGTTTTTTAAAAAAATGTTTCAGATCCTGCTTATTGTGTCCTCGGCAAGGAGAACACTACAGAAGATCTGAAACATATCCTGAGTTATTTTCATCAAGACCTTTCCTATAACCCTGTTACTTTTCCTTTTCCATTTTAACCTTTCCTCCACTTTCTCCTCTTGCATATTAGGAAACCTGTTAAGGATCAGAATATAGCATATCTAAAATTACAGATTTTAAAATAGAAACCAGAAATTAACTGCAAGTGTGAGGATATAACATTTAGGCATTTAGTATTTGTTATTCAATATGAACTTTGAGTTCTAATTGAAATACAAAGGTAGGGAATAAGCTGCTTGCTAAAGCTTTAATCCATACAGAAGTACCTTTTAGGTTTGGCTTTTAAAAGTGTACTGCATGCATCATCTTCTAAGTTCAAAGGGAAACAGGGTTGCTTCTGACTCTCCCCTCAACACCAGTGATTGAAAAAAAAACGTTGTCTGCACTGATTGATGTCTCTATTCTGAAATATTGATTGGGAGTGCTGAAAACAGTCAAATGAAATAAAGCAGCATTTGGTTTGGTTCAGATTGAAAAATTCATCTTTTGCAACCTTTTACTGATCAGCTCATACCATATTATCTTCTGCCCCTTTGGTCGGGTCTGACATTAAAATGTCATCGATCCCTGACTAAAAGGCCATTGCGAAGAGTGTGGTTGTCGTTGATGATATCTATTTAATTTTTTAACCAAAATTGCCCTTTATTTTAATTTACATATCACCAGTGGACTGAATCGTCTTTCTATTTTAGAGGTACTGAAGGCCATATAGAAGAAAAAGAGGAGGAAGATGATTAGAAAGAATATCAGAGAGCAGCAAAATATTATCAGCCATGAGTCCTAAATTGTTCCTTGACTTTGGGGAGAAGTTATTGGCTCTACAGTCCATTCCAGGACCCATTCTAGTGCCCCAGTGGAAATAGTGGAACATGCAGGGGTGTAACTGTGGGGTGACTGCCAAGTAAGAGTTGTAGTCCACCACTACACCATACTGGCCACAACTGCAAGAACGCAGCTGACTGGAGGATTCCAGAAGCAGAACTCAAAAAAAAAATGGGGTCATCTTTTTCACACTTCGAAGAAGAGTCTGCAGCTACACAAGGAGTTCTGGCACTAGATCCTGTCCAAATGTGGAAGCTCAGCAAGGTTAGTCCTGGGTGGTACTTGGATGGAAGGCTGCCAATGAATATCAGATGCTATAGGCTACATTTTTTAGGATAAACCTGGCAAAACCAGCTCTGAGTATTCCCTGTCTAAGAAAACTATATGAAATGCATGGGGCCACTATAAGTTGATAGATGACTTGAGGGCCCATACACACACATTTATCTTTTGGGGTATATTTTAATGGCTTATGATAATAATTCATCACCAAAAATTACGGAAGAAAAATGTACTTTTGAGGAAATCATCACAAATTTTCTGGCACATGGAACAGAAAACATATTTGGGGTAGCCATGATGACCACATTGGCCATACAGTGAAAAAAATTCCAAAATTCACAAAACAGATATACTTTTATTGTGCCAACTAAAAAATCTCACAAACTACATTATGCAGTATTTGGAGTTTTATTGGCTTCTTCATCAACCAAATATGTTAAATGTCTTACAGGAGAAATCTGTACTGAACAGGAATCTGGAGTATGGGAAGACCCCTCATTTTGGCTCCAACAAAAAAGGCAGTCATTGTTCCACTGTTTAAAATCATCGTTCCACACAGCACAAAGTCACAGTTTCTCTAGAACCTGTTGCTGTGTATACGAACCAAGGTTTCAGACAGAAAACAGATGAATACTGTATGGCTATTTCTGGCTCTACAGCTGATCAAGTCCCAGTTGCCCTCAGTAGTAAAGAAAAAGAACAATGTTAGAATCATGGGCCTATATTTTGTCTCAGATGTCACATCTGGTGTCAGTTGGGATAATCTAGAGTGATGTCAATGCAAGCAGAGGAAAATCCCCTTCTTGGTCATGTGGAGATTGGGAACAAAGACCAAAGGCAGGCAATAGCATTTCAAATCTGTTGGTAATAGTGAAGTAACTTCCTTTGAGATCCAGATTACATCTATCTTGTGTGAGGCTGACTGTCCATTCTTAGCCAAGAACACTGGACATAAAAGATGTCACCAAATTTTTCCCTCTACTATGGAATGCTTCTCCATGTACAAAATGTCCTCAAAGGTCCAAAATTTGAACTGAACAAGACCAGGTCATACAATGAGCCACAATGCCTGGAGTGAATCTCCAAATTCAAGTATATATGGATGCCTGTTAATGTGGTTGAATAGCAGGAGCATCTGTTGCCTTCAGATCCTGAATAGGGACTGTCTGAACACATCTGGATACTACCAAATGAAAGAGAATAAACAGACCTTTAGTCTCACATTGTGGGTTTTTCCCTAGGTTCTTATGTATTGAATGAATGCTTGAGCAGGTAATGGGTTGTATGAGAAAAACAAATTGAAATTAAATCCAGAAAAACATAGGTGCTTGCCATCAAGGGAGAGAGATGTGTCAACCAGTTCTGAGTTACACTCCCTTCAAAAGACTGTGCTCGCAGTCTTTTGGAGTGCTCCTGGATCTGTCTCTCTGAATGTCAGTCTAGGTAGCTGGAATGGCCAGGTGTGCTTACAATTAGCTTCGGCTGATACGCCAGCTTCGCCTTTTCCTAGATTTGGAGGACCTGAAGATGGTAGTGCACACACTAGTAACCTCAAGGTTGGAGTTCTGCAATGCATTTTCCTCTGGGCTACCCTTGTACCAAGTTCAGAAACTCCAGCTGGTTCAAAATACAGCAGTCAGATTGGTTACAGGAACATTTAGGAGTGAGTATCACACTTATCCTAAAGTCACTCCACTAGCTGACAATTAGTTTTTTGGCAAAGTAATAGGTGTTGGTTTTATTTATTTATTATTTATTTATTTATTTATTTATTTCGGGATTTTACCCCGCTCTTCTCAACCCCCAAGGGGGGACTCAGAGCGGCTTACAGTACGGCACAATTCGATGCTCACATAATCACAATATAAACCCTTCAACAATTAAAATACATTAAAAATACATTAAAATACAACTACATTAGCACCATTCACTCTGGATTAAAACAATGTTCAGTCCATAAAAACATTGGCCATAATCACCCACTTCCATTAAAAACCAATCTAAAATGCTGCCTTGTGCTGGTGTACAAATGCCTGGTCCCACAGCCAGGATTTTACTTTTTCCTGAAGTCCAGGAGGTATGTGGTGGATCGTACATCAATAGGAAGCGCATTCCACAGGCGGGGAGCCACCACCGAGAAGGCCCTATCCCTCGTCCCCACCAGCCTCATCTGAGACGTAGGCGGGAGCGAGAGCAGGGCCTCTCTGGATGATCTTAGAATACGAGGTGGGACATAGCGGCTGATGCGTTCAGACAAGTAGGCTGGGCCAGAACCGTATAGAGCTTTAAAGGTCAAAACCAGCACTTTGAATTGAGCCCGGAATTGGACCGGCAGCCAGTGGAGCTGACACAACAGGGGGGTGGTATGCTCCCTGTATGTAGCTCCCGTTAGCAATCTGGCTGCCGCCCGTTGGACTAATTGCAATTTCCGAACTGTCTTCAAAGGCACCCCCACGTAGAGTGCGTTGCAGTAATCTATTCGGGATGTGACCAGAGCGTGGATGACTGTAGCGAGATCAGACTTCCCAAGGTACGGGCGCAGCTGGCGCACGAGTCTTAACTGTGCAAAAGCTCCCCCGGCCACCGCTGAGACCTGGGGTTCCAGGCTCTGCGATGAATCCAGGATCACTCCCAAGCTGCGAACCTGCGTCTTCAGGGGGAGTGTAACCCCATCCAACACAGGCTGTAACCCTATGCCCTGTTCGGCTTTTCGACTGACTAGGAGGACCTCTGTCTTGTCTGGATTTAGTTTCAATTTGCTAGCCCTCATCCAGTCCGACACAGCGGCCAGGCACCGGTTCAAGGTCTGGACAGCCTCCTTGGTGACAGGTGGGAAGGAGTGACAGATCTGGACGTCATCTGCGTACAGATAACACCTTACTCCGAAACTCCGAATGATCTCTCCCAGCGGTTTCATGTAGATGTTAAATAACATCGGGGACAGAACTGAACCCTGAGGGACTCCACAGGACAACGGCTGTGGAGCCGAACAGGTGCCACCCAATGACACCTTCTGGGTACGACCTTCCAGGAAGAATTGGAGCCACTGCAGAGCAGTACCCCCAAGCCCCATGTCTGCAAGGCGACCCAGAAGGATACCGTGGTCAACGGTATCGAAAGCCGCTGAGAGGTCCAGCAGAACCAACAAGGACACACTCCCCCTGTCGAGTTCCCGGCGTAGATCATCTACCAAGGCGACCAAGGCTGTTTCAGTACCATGTCCCGGCCTAAAGCCAGACTGTGCCGGATCAAGATAATCAGTGTCTACCAAGAACCCTGGAGTTGCGAAGCCACCACGCGTTCCATGACTTTGCCCAAATAGGGAGATTGGAAACTGGCCGATAGTTCACTAATTGAGTGGGATCCAGTGATGGTTTTTTCAACAGCGGTTTTATCACAGCTTGCTTTAAGCTGGATGGAATTTTGCCCTCCTGTAAGGAGGCATTAACCACCACCTTCACCCACTCTGCCAAACCCCCTCTGGCTTCCTTGATCAGCCAGGATGGGCAGGGGTCTATGATGCATGTGGTGGGCCTCGCCTCTCCAAGGATCTTGTCCACATCCTCAAGCTGAACCAATTGAAACGAATCCATTAAAACCGGACAAGCAGATGCTCGTGTCACATCCTCAGAGACTGCCGTTAAAGTGGTATCAAAATCGGAACGGATCAGCGCCACTTTATCGGCGAAGGCCTTAGCAAATTCTTCACAGCGTACCACCGAGCCGTCAGGGATCTCGCACTGTGGCGGATTTAAAAGACCCTAACGACTCGGAACAGTTCCGCTGGACGGTTCTTGGCGGCCACCTTGGCCGCGATAGATGTTTTTTGTGCGGCTTTTGTTGCTGCGTCATAAGTCCTCAAAAAGGGGACCAGGCGCGCACGAGCTGATCTGCTCCGCTTCCGACACCACACGCACTCTAGCCTCCTCTTTTTTCGCTTCATTGCTGCCAGCTCCTCAGTAAACCAAGGAGCTGGTTTAGCTCGGTTACTCGAGAGGGGGCGTTCTGGAGCGATCGTGTCAATAGCCCTTGTCATCTCCCTGTCCCAGAGAGAAACAAGAGCCTCGACAGGGTCACTTACTGAGGAGGCGGGGAAATCCCCAAGAGCCGTCAGGAATCCATTCGGATCCATAAGTCTCCTGGGGCGGACCATTCTAAGTCTCCTGGGGCGGACCAGTCTCCTGGGGCGGACCACCGAGAGGACCTTTTCATCGGCCACCTCACAATTGTGGAATGACCTGCCGGAAGAACTCCAACAGCTAAATGAATGGGTCCACCACCCCTGCAGAGGTGGAAAGGCACAGTAAGTCTAAACCTGATCAGGTGGTGGTCGGTCCATGGCAAAGGAATGATGGTCAGTTCCTCTACTCCGCCACCTTCATCCCATCCCTGGCAAAAAACCAGATCTAACGTGTGTCCTATGAGTGGGACCTGATATTAGCTGGGACAGGCCCATGGTTGCCATGGCGGCCATGAAGTCCTGAGCCGCTCCTGATAGAGGGGTCTCGGCATGGATGTTGAAGTCTCCCAGCACAATGAGCCGTTGGGACTCCACGGCCAAGCCTGAGACCACTCCGGATAGCTCAGGTAAGGAGACTGTAGTGCAGCGGGGTGGTCGGTACACTAGCAGAATCCCTATCCTGTCCCGATCACCAACCCTTAGGCCAACACATTCGAACGTGGTTGATTGCGGGATGGGGCACCTGGTCAAGGGATGGAATTCTTATAGACCACTGCGACTCCCCTCCCGCCCTCCCGGTCTCGCTTGGTGCTGTACGGAATAACCCGGTGGGCAGAGCTGAGAGAGATTAACCCCCCCAGCCTCGTCCAGCCAGGTCTCCGTTATACAAGCCAGGTCAGCTTGTTCTTCAAGAATTAGATCTTGTATTGTTGATGTTTTTCCATTGACTGACCTGGCGTTAAACAGTTTTAACCTTTAAAGCCCTACATGGTTTGGGTCCAGGTTACCTAAAGGATCACCTTATTCCGTACAATCCACCCCACCACTGAAGTCTTCTGCAGGGCATCTGCTTCAGCCAGCCAGAACCCAACTGGCAACTACCACCGAGAGGACCTTTTCATCGGCCACCTCACAATTGTGGAATGACCTGCCGGAAGAACTCCAACAGCTAAATGAACTGTCAAAATTCAAAAACCATGTAAAGACCTTTCTCTTCAGCAGGCCTATCCAGACAGTTTTAAACATGAATTTTAAGTGTCCTTTGTTTGATCTCTGTTTTGTGTGTTTTAGTATGTATTTTGCAGAGACACATTTTGGTGTAACTTTTATGGAGGTACATTTTAGTGTTTGTATTTGTAGTGTTTTTGCTGTGCTGATTTATTTTAATTGTTCTGTAACCTGCCTCGAGCCATGAGGAGAGGCTGGTAAGAAACAATAATAATAGTAATTATTATTATTATTGCAAACCATATTTTCAAATGCTGAAGTATTCTTCTTTTGCTACTCAGTAATTACCACTTGTGGCACCATTTTAAAAAGGTGAAAGCTAGACTGTAATTATAGTGAATTCATGATGATATAGTAAGCCTGCGACATTATGATTCCATGACGATGCCATGTAGCAAACCATATTTGGCTTTGGTATGATGTTTCAAAACTGACTCAGAATGAAGAGAATTATTCACATTTCCATTCTGAATGGGGAAATATTTTGTCCCCACTTAAGCTTCTACCCAAAGCTTAAGGCAGAGGATGCTTTGAGCAATTTATGAAAACTGCTTTCAAAAGAGTCCCATTTCAACGTAGCCCTAAATGTAGGCAGACCATTATCTCATTGATGTTCATTACTGAAGAGTAACTGCTTTGCTGCCTTTAATTGGTTTTCTTTTTATATTGTAGAAAGCTAATCCATTGGGTGCCTCTGAAAATCCTTTAACAATTTTATTACAGCATCATACAGAAATTTTAAACCTGTGTTAAGGCATGGTAAATCTGGATGAGAAACACTGACAAATGTGGATAAAGCAATTCCTGCAACCATTTTGCTGTGCAGACTGCATCTTAATTATTTTCTCTGTAGATGTGGCCGGAGACACTTTATTGACTGCAACAGTGAAGCCTTCCCTTTGTGCCTTCTTCCTTATTCCCCTAGTATTACCTCATAAAGCAATGCTTGTGTTCAGTAAGGAATTTATTTTTATTTGACAATAATGTATAAATGTTTAAACCCCTGTGAGAAAGGGATGGGGAAGGGAAGCAGCCTAATCCAGATAAAGAGCTTTCTTGTTTAGTGCGGCCATTTAGCTTTGTCATCATGACCAAAACAAGTAAACACCAGTGTTCTGAGTGCCTCAATTACTCTTTCTTTGCTTTAAGATGCTGCCTGGAAAGGCACAGGAGTTATTACACTGGATAGAAACGTGCATCAGAAAAGTACAGAGCCCCCGGTTGGGCTATTTGCTTGTCTGGGATTGGAGAAAATAGATTTTTGTTGTAGTAGTTTTTTCTCCACTAAACCATACAGGGACATGAAATTACTTTATCTCTGTTCACCTCTTATCAGATACATACAATGTTCTTTATCTGTAACAACAGAAAAATGAAAATCCACAAACCTTCAGCAAATATGTGACTGATCCTTGGCCCCACAATGTACTTAACTAAAGGTTCTGACTTTCTGCCTCAAAAATGTCATTTGTTCTACTCAAACTTTTTTTTTAGAAAAACCAGCAGAATCTCAGAAGTGGGGGCAGCTTGCCTGCTCATCCTATGTCTACAATGATGGCACTGGTTTAACTGGATGAAAACAACATAAAACAAGGGCATTTGTAAAAAACAAACACGCATATATAAAGAACCTTTCAGAATAGCACTTTAAAATTGTGCAATGGATCTATAAAGCCAGGCATTTGGCCCCACTGCCAGGTTTACATGATATCATCTTTTATATATCTACAAAGAAAAGTTATGCATGTTCCTTATCCAATCATCTCCTAATCAATGTATATGTGTAAAACCGGCTTTGATCCAATCAACCCATGCTCAATATCTCCACATTAACCCCTTTGAATATAACATTTCAAATTGCCTTTTATATATCTATTTCAGGGTTTTTATATACATATAGACCTGTGTATATATAGAAATACAACATATTATGTAATATTGAATAGTCACACACACAGCACCAGAAAGTATCCAGTCATATGTTATTCGAGATGCCTGTGCTAAGCTAATAAAGATCTGGTGTTAAGATACTGCTTTAAGATCCTAGAAGCAGATATATGGAGCTATGTATCCACACCAATGTAATCCACTAAACTTTTTTTGTGTCAGGAGCAACTTGAGAAATGCAAGTTGCTTCTGGTGTGAGAGAATTGGCTGTCTGCAAGGACATTGCCCAGGGGATGCCCGAATGTTTGATGTTTTTCCATACTTGTGGGAGGCTTCTCTTATGTCCCCACATGGGGAGCTGGAGCTGTCAGGAGGAGCTCAACCCGCTCTCCCTGGATGTGAACCGCTGACCTATTGGTCAGCAGTCCTGGTGGCACAAGGTTTTAACCCATTACACCACCAGGGGCATCCTGATACATACCATCTCTGATGTGAAAGAGAATTTATTTTGCCAGTAATTCCAGGAGAAATTAGGAGACAATGCTGGTGAATCAAGGATGAACCATACTTTTGAACCATACTTTAAATCAAATTGTCGACATTTAAATAATTTTATAATAGATAACAAACATTCATAGTTTTAGCAATGAAAGGCTTAATAATGTTCTTTAAATGTTTGTGAGTAGTCTTAAAAAAAACCCCTCTAAATCTTGTAACTAATCACCAATTTTTAGTGTCCAATAAAAGAGTTTGTTTTGGAATCCTACATTATTAATAAAAGATAATAATGAAATCCACAATTATTTGGCTAATAAGAAAAACTTATGCAAGATAAAGGAACTGACAATATTTGGAGGGGAAAATTAAACATGGAAAAACAACATTTGTAGTGGTTCCAGTTGACACAATGCTTTCTTAAATATTTTAGCCACTTTTGAATGCGCGTTATGACTCATAAACTTTAAAAGAGAGTTTATTAGAAATCCATACTTATCTGAAAACTGTCTAATGTACATTTCTTCAAGAGTTTACCAAGGAAGCCCTTCACAGTAATTATGCACCTCTTTCATCTCCTCAGGCTTATGTCATAATGGTAGACATCTCAGGGATAGCTCTCTAAGATGAACTCTATAATTACAGTTCAATTACCAATCCAGGTGTTTGTTCACTTGAAGCTGATGGGTCACCCATCAAATATAGGCTTAAAATTGAAGATGAATGGATAAAGGTCAAAGCTCTCCTGATATTATTGGTACAGCACATTTACCACCTCAGGTTACAAGGATAACCCTTTAAAAACTTTATTAAGATGTTTCTGTAAGTGCAAATCTCAGATTTCATATGACTACTAAGTACTTCAGTAAATTTTGTATCCTTTTTGACTTTGGGTTTTGGATTGCTCCTATTTCCTTTCAGTGTAATCTCTACTTAAAGTTGTGTTTACTATGGCGTGGTTGTGGTGATCAGGATCCTATTATTCTGGCAAAACAATTGTCTGCCAAGAGAAATACACTTCTAGCAGCACAATCTTATTTTGCTAGTTCATCACAAAGATCTGCCAGAAGAGCAATCTACCATCAAAACCACTCTGCTGAGTAAGATCTATAAGCAGAAGAGCAAAAGGGGGACAGATAGTGTGGGAAAGGAACTGGAGAGTCTTTTGTAATTTAGAGCATCTGAAGGACATGTGAGGGTGGTTCATCTCTTAGTCAGCAAGAATTCCACTACTAAAATTGCATTGGCTGATGAACCAACATGGACACCTCATAGTATTTGAGAACACAGAAATGCTGGACCACTCTAACAACCACCATGTCAGACTATACAGAGAAGCCATTGAAAACCATAAGCATATGGACAATTTCAACGGAAAGGAGGAAACCATGAAAATGAACAAAATCTGGCTACCAGTATTTTAAAAACTCTAAAATCATAATAGTAAAATTACACCCAAACACAGGGAAACTCCAGAGAGGAAACAATCAGGGGCAGCTAATCGCCTCTCAACAAAAGATTCCCCCAGGCACTAGCCACACCTAAAAACTGTCAGGCCATCAAATGCCAATTAATGTGGCCAATTGAAAAATTCACACCTAGCTCCAACAGACAAGAGTTCTTTCTCCCACCCTGGACATTCCACACATATATAAACCCAATTTGCCTAGTTTCTAACAGACTTCACAACCTGTGAGGATGCTTGCCATAGATGCAGAAAAAAAGTCCGGAAAGAATGCTTCTAGAACATGACCATATAGTCCAAAAACCTAGAACAACCCAGATCTAAAATATGGTTCAGCAAAAGTAATTTAGCTCACAGAAAAGCATATTTCATCCTCAGTTTCATAGTGAACAAAGAGGTTTGATCTTTCCTAATGTGCCCAGTTGAGACCTAGATATTGGAGATGTGTGGACAAGATCTAATCCTTCCATAGCTACCATTCATATAACTGTCACTGTGGCCATTGTTACAAATCCCATCATTCCCACCAAGAACCTAGACTGCCTTGAAGCTTGTTGTGAGATTTTCAAGATGGTGTTGAATTAGAGTTAAATAACATATAACTTGTTGGATTCCCATATTACCCCTTGCAATGTTTGATTTCTGGTGTGGCATTAGAGAATCTCAGGATGTTGGTTCTGGACAACTTCAACATTTGTTCTGGAGCTGGTTTAATTGAGCAAGGAGACAGAAGAACTATGGAGCTGTCTTAATATATCCCTGATTCAACACATATTGTAGACATCATTCCCACTGAGTGGACTGAGGTGGACTGAGGTGAATGATGAAATAGTTGAGGGATGAATGTAATCCCAACATAATTGCTTCAAAACATCATTTCCATCAGCTTTCAATAGCATTGCCCATTAAATCCTCCAGAAACAGTGGAGTAAGTTGGAAGTACAGGCAGTCTTCAAGTTACAAACTTCTGACTTACAAATGACTCATAGTTAAGAATGGAGGTGAGACAACAGGAAGTGAGAGAAATATACCCATAGGAAGGGAAATTCACTCCTGAAAGAGTTATCATGGGGAAAAGGTATCTCAGCTGAAGCTGTATCACTAATCTTTGTGTCCACAACAAGCCTTTTTTTTTCAAAATCCAATTATCACAGGGACAGATATTTGGGAGGGGAAATCTTCTGAATAGTAGCATAGACAGCAAAATGAACACCACAGGCAGAGAGAGAGATGGAGGTACACTTAAAATGTACCTGTTCCAACTTGCATACAAATTCAACTCAAGAACATTTCTGCTACAAGGAAGTAACATTGAGAGACTTCATGCCAGTTGGGGACAGTTTGACCTGATGGCATTTGAGCTATAGTATTCCACAAAGTTGTACCCTGTCTTCCCATGTTACTCAGTAACTATATTCATCTCCTATATGAAAACCACTGGGGCTGGAACTATCCAGAGATTTAGGACCATTATTACAATTGTGCAGTGGACACAAAGCAATATCTCTCCATTCTGTATAAACCAGTGAATGTTGCAGAATGTTCCAAAATGTTCCAGTACCTGAAAGTAGCTGTGGACTGAATAATGGCTTAATAAGTGAATCTGAAGAATGATAAGATGAAAGCTTTGTGTGTAGGAATTTTTGGGAGTCAAAATTAGGCAGCTAGCCTGTTCTGAATGGCTGGCATGAATGGAAAATGTACAAAGTCTCTGAGTATTCCTCACTTCAGATTTGTCACAAGAGGCACAAATGGCTTCACTGGAAAGATATACTTATAGCTGGGTTGCCATATTCATTTGTTATGGGACCAGGATAAATTGGTCCATGATCTGATAAGGTGTGGTTGGATTATTATAATGCTCTTTATTGAAGTCTTCTCTTAAAGCTGAGTTGAAGACTGCTGCTCTCCACCCATATTGATAGTGACAGAGAGATATGACCATATAATTGCTGTTGTGTGCCTTCAAGTCATTATTTTTACTTCTGGCAATTCTAAGGTGAACATATTATGGGGTTTTTAAAAGAAAGATTTGTCAAGAGAGGATTTTGATTTGCCTTCCTCTGATGTTGAGAAAGTGTGACTTGTTCAAGGTCACCCAGTGGGTTTCTGTGGTTGAAAGAGATTTAAACCCTGTTCTTCAGTGTCATAGTCCAACACTCAAACCACTACACAGTTTTTCCTGACATTCCTATCCCTCCTAACATGAACAATCTCTAGTGTGAAGGATTTCAGTTGCAGGTTCTTTTTTTCTGCCTGACACACTGGAGGTAGGGACATCTTGCAGCCATGTTTTGATTGATAGGGGAATGAAGCACCATCAAACCCAGCAACTGCTTACCATTTAGTTCCAGGAGCTGGGAGCACTCTCCGGTGAGTCCCCAGCCCTGGAAACAGGACAACTCAACAGGCAAGAGACTTATCTCTAAGTCACTGGGACCAGAGGGTAGAGACGGCTCCCCTCCCCCTGGTGTAGAGACTTTCCATGATTTCCTGGGAGCTTCACAGCTCCCCTCTTTTGATTGTGTGACAGATGTCACTGTTAGACGACCCTCTTTGGCAGCACGTCAACCTGTGCGGGACCTGAGTTTTACCCCAGACCCATGTTTTGCTACTAATTCCTTTAAATGTTGTATACCCCCTTTACTCCCCCTGTCTATGTAATCACCTCTCTATTCTGTTTTGCTGTTCTCTGTTATGTGTCAAACTCTGTAAACTGCTCCGAGCCCTCGGGGAGTGCCGGTATAAAAGTTTGAAGCATAAATAAATATATATATATAAATTTAGTGGTGGTTGGAGTTTGCCTGTCTGGCTGAAAATTTCTATGGAGTTATGATGCTATGTAGGATGCACTGGTCATATATAATTCTGCCTGTGTTACTTTTGGAACTTTCATCTATATACTTAAGTTATGTGCTTTGAGTAGTTCTGTAAATTATAATAAATGGTTTAGTTGTGGCAACGTTGCTTATATCCAACTGAATTTTACACTTTAGGCAAAAGTAGCTAAAGCTAGCGCTTAGATCTTGGGTTTTTCTGGCAACTAGCTTTGTTTTCTGGCTTAATACTGTCATTCCCATTTGCTGCCAGAGGGCAGTATTTTCCTATGGAGATTCTCACTATCACTGAAAGGAGACATAAATGAGATCTCGGACTATAATATTTCTCAGTACACATTACTCAAAAAGTGCTTTATAGTCTTTCCATCATATAAGTTTCAAATGATTTGCCCCAACCCAAATAAATTGTCCGAGCCCAATTTCCAAGAGAAATCATAGTCACAATTGCTGACCCAGTTTAACACCAAAGCATATATTTATACTGAACTGCACAAATCATTTTGCCAAGCAGGGGTTACAAATGGGATGGAGGGGAAACAGTTCAATCAAAAATGAGATTAGATTGAAAACATGGAGTGACTGCTGGTGGTTGCTGAAGTTAATATAGGCAACTGTGGCATATAATTTTAAGAGATTTTAGAACGGAACATCTTTGGCTCCCTTCTGAAATGGGCATCAACATTTTTGGTGGTCATTAGATTGTGTGTGTGTGTGTGTAAAATCTCTCTCTAAAACTAGAAATAATACCCAGAATTTATGAAATACAATTCCATTCCCTGGCTGGTGCTGCACATTGGTTTGGGAATGCCATTTGCAGAGAAGGCAGTAAACGAAGGATATAATTGCGCAGTGTTGTGTGCTGTTGTGTAGCATGTTGGAGAGGAACAACGGCTATTTAAGCGTGGTCCTATTCATGTTCAGGCTTCTTTCTTTGCTCTTCTCCCATGCACCCCCAATATGTGCAAGATTAACTGGTCATTTCAGGAGCCCAAATAGAAATTTGTGGCTTGTTTGTGCTTCACACCATTTTTTCCCTTACTATATACAGGTGAATCAGTAGTTGGCTTAGATTGGGCGGAATGCTCTTCTGGTTTCAAATAGGTTAGTTGTTCACAATTTAGCAGGGATGTGAGGGTGGTTATTATCATTATAATATTATAATTATACTACATTTATACCCGCTCTTCTCACCCCAATGGGGGACTCGTTTAGACTAGGAACATGCCATTGTGCTCTTGGAGGTTCCTTTTCAGAGATTGACCAGGTCAGAGACTGTAGGGCTATGAGACTTATGTGCAGAAGAGAGCTGGATCTTTATGGTCTCCCAAGTTCACAATTACTTTCCAAAAAGAAAGGTAAAAACCTGGGTACCAAGAACCCAAGCTGAACCTTGTAATAATTTGTTTTGCTAGAAAGTAATCATTAATATCTCAGTGCAAGCTGTTGGTTGGAACAAACAACCTTATTTGTTCCTGCAGTCATAAACAGAGAATTAAACTTCCCTAATGTAGCAGTACTATGCTAAATGCATTTGAATTAATAAAGCTTATTTCAAGCTTTTCGGGATAAGTTAGTCTCATAGATATTCCTAAGCACCTCTATTTATGTAGCAGTGGGTCTTGCTTCTGGATTAGAGTATTTCATAGGGCAGTAGCTCTAGTGAATCCTCTCCTTCCTCTTCTTGTTTTGTATTTTCTATTTAAGTTGTAAAAGTGGGCGAACCACATACCTTCCTTGCATAGGTCGTTCCTTAAAGTTCTTCATGGAAATGAATAACTTCTCCAATTGCATGTTGAACAAAAAGCCCACTAAAACACAGGCACTTTCAGGTTGCAATCCAATATCCTCAGTGTAGCAGAAATATCTCACTACAGAGATAAACACAGTGCAGCTTCCATGCAAAATTGTACAATTGTGTCAATGAACAGTTGCCATTGTGAATTGCACAATCCACAATTTGAAATGTGAAACTGCAATACAAAACATGACTATATGGGTAGCTCTGCTTCTGCTATTGTCAGCAGAATTGTAGAAAACGTGGAATGGGTCCTTCCTGAATCTTCGTTCACGAAGAAAAGCCAAGAATATCAATTGCACAATGGCAAATAATTCATTTCACATGCATTCTCTGATTTGTGCAAGCATATGTCACATATGACCTCATCAGATAGGGTGATTTTAACATCCTAGGACACTTTCACCCCATCTGTGGGATGGAGACCGATGCCAGGCATCATACATTGTCGTGTGACTTCTGGCATATGCCTCACTCCAAACTAGGGTGGAAGTGCCACCAGATACTTGCATCCCAACATGGGCGGCTTCCCATGTTGTGCTGGCTCTGAGTTGTGCTAGCCAGCATGAAGCCTCCATGCAAGGGCAACTTTCTCTGCAATGCTTTCCCCCTGTGATAGGGAAAGCATTTCAGAGAAGGAGCTTCACACAGGGCAACAGATTTGCCTTGTTGCTCCCTCTTTCCTTGTAGAAGCCTGGCAAAGTGGGATGCTTACAGGATATCAACCACAGTGTTGGTATCCTGTAATACACTTTTGCAACACTTGAAGTCTCAATCAACTTGCAGTCCTAAAGGCAGGTGGGCCAGGCCAGTAGGCTCTAAACTGAAGGAACATAACCATGTACATGAGGGTGTCGCCAAGCATCCAGCTTCCATAAGAGGAAAGTAGTGAAGAATAATACAAAACATTGGACATGGTTACACTGGTAGACAAGCAAATCATGTTTGAGAAGGATCATGTCAGTATAAGTCTTGTACTGAATTTTTATGACAATATTAGAATTGGAAGCACCATCGAAGTAGTCCATCCATACATGAAAACTGGTACTATAGCCTTCCTAAGATTTGGCAACCCAATCAAGATGTTTAGTTTTCAGCAGAAGATTTGCCGTTTGTTTTGAAGACTGTGGAAACTAAATTAAATAATTCTTCCTTTCATAAGGAGCGACCTTCAATTGTTCCATTGTTTGCAGGGTGGGGGGAAGGAATCCATATGATTTGTTAAACTGGTTCCTTCAAACCAGTGAGCTTAAATGTTTGGTTCTAACTAGCTAATCTCTGCAATAACTGGTGGTATTCTACACGATTGGACTGAGGTCTTGCATTTAATTTTAAACTATTGTTTCTCATGCACTTAGAATATCTCTTCCCTCATTGCCCTAACAGATGCTTTCTCACATTTGTATGTGTGGCTTTTTGCACTAACGCCACAGTTCTATGTGAGCTGTTGTGCATACTAATGCCTGTTTGGAACTTCTTGCTATATGATAATGTGCATAAATGTGTGGCTTTAGAAACAATTGTTGAATTAAAAGAGTAATTTAAAAGTCTGTTGATAGGGACTAATGTGCATTAAGAAAGATTGAGATTTTTAAAAGTTGTTTCTATGCAGTAATGTGTATTAAAATACTTTTGAAACCCCTTTTTGTACACTGATGGATCTAAAACAGAAGTGCCCGAAATCTACTCTGTAAACATTTTTATGTCTTTGGATGCTGAAATGGGAGGTTATTCTTTTAACCATCAAATGTCCATGACATTCTTCTGCCATTTCAGTTTAATGGCTCTAAAGCTGATGGCATGGTCCAATCACAATGACGTATTTTTTTTAAAAAAACCTAACCGGGTTTAAGTTTATATCCATTTGAACCTGTCACAACATATTTCATAGAGTAACATGCTTGGTATTTGAAGGCGATGCTATGGATATAGCATATTTTGGTTTCAGTAAGGTCTTTGACAAGATTAATTTTAAGATTCTTACAATCTAGAGAAGTATGAACTGGACAATGCTACATTGGTTACCTGATGGAATGCGAAGGATGCTCACCAACAACTTCTCTTTATCGTGGAATTGCCTTCTTTGAAGGATTTAAAGCAAAGGCTGGAAGGCCATCTGTTGAGAGTGCTTTGATTGTATATGGCAGTATGGGGTTGGGCTGGATGGCCTTTGTCCTCTATTCCAACTCTATGATTCTATGATTCCTTGTACTACATTTTGCTGGAAGACATGCGTCTTTTGAAATTTGTTAACACCTAAGCTGTAAGGGTTCTCAATGTCATACCCAGTTTGGTTAGCACCCAGAATGTCTAATTCATTTGAAAAATTGGGGAAATTCTATGTGGAATCTCACTGGGATAAATATCATCACCACTGCTCCTGGTGTGCCTTACTGTTCCTAGTTGTTTGCTTACCTGATCACCCTATCTTTAGGGGTCATGCCATGTTATAGAATTACAGCAGTATGGTTTCACTTTAATTAATATAGCTACATCCTATAGACTTATAGTATTTTGCAGTTTAAGAAGGGAAGTTAAAGTTCTCAGCCTCTGAATTCTAGTGCCTTATGACAGTCCAGACCCCTGAATTCCATAGGATTAAAACAATGGAAGTTGCAGAGGAATTTTAGTGTTGTCATTGTGTAATGTGAAAGCACTCATGCAGGCTATTTCCAGTTTAAAGTTTATATATGTTTCTGGTTTCTTGGTTTCTGTCAAATGCACACCAACTAGACATGTCTAGGCTATAATCCAGAACATGTCTACCAGAATGTGTTTGCCAGTCCATTTGTCTGTCTGCCTCTATTGTAGCTGGAGTGGGAGAGAGCGCAGAATTTATGGACTTGCATTTATGTTTAAATGCAATAAAAATCTATCCAAAGATTACACTGTCACTTGGATATAACGTAAAGTTATTGAGGCATATAAACACTAATACATCATGGAATAGACTTTCTGTCATGGCAGAAAGCAAACTGTTGTGTAGAGATGATTGGGGCAGAATGCTTGATTCTTCAGAATTACATCAACCTATGCAGGAAACGTATGATGTATGTTAGGTAGGTTCTTCCAATTAGTGTAGGTATACTTGTTAAGAAAGGGACAGTCAGTAGCAGAAGCAATGTAAGTCAAGGGATTTGTGATTGTTATATGCAAAATACAAGGATTGTGACTGTATCACAGAGAGACCCATTGTATCCATACATCCCAGAGAGACCCATTAGTCAGTAAATGGAGTGTCACAGATCCCCTGCATCGAAAATAGATACTTTGGGGGCTAGTACATACTTTTCTGTTATTGTCTCTTGTTGATTGCAATGGCAGGAGTGCAAGGCCTAGATTATCCCTGAGGTCTCCCAACAAGAGAATTGGTTTGCAATTATGTTATAGTGCTACCAATCAAGAAAAGTTGAGATATACTACCCACAAGCCAAGGGACCTTCACAGCCACTAGAATGTAGCTGTTTTGTATTCTGGCTGCTACAGTAACTAAACATTAATTTGGTTATCTTCCTTTTCCTCCCACTGTGCTCCAGGCAGAGAGGCATTAAAGAAAACACAGGAAAACTGAAAATCATTCCCAGTTATTTCAACTTGGGAAAATAGTTTTTTAAAAAGAGATATTACTGTTAATTGAACAACCCAGAATTCAAAAACAATAATACTACATAATGTTTAAGCTTTAGAGTAACATTCGTTTGCAACCTCTATTGTGTTATAGGTGTCTAGTCATATTAAGAACACTGGGTTTAGAGAACATGTACAGCTTGCTTCCCATTGTACAGTTATAATATTTACATAAGCTACCTTTTTCTTTCTCTTGATCTCTCTTGTTCTTTCTGAAGATGTGCATACACATTCTGAACTAGGGATGACAAAAAATATTCACCACTATTTGTTTCCATGCCAAAAAGGGGGGAAGGGAATGGTGCCAAACACTTCCAAAACCCAGTCATGAAATTACACAGAGACGAGAATGTTACATGTTTTATTATAATACTCATATATTTTAGTATAAGTGTATAATAAAATGAAATAAAACTTTTGGATTTGTATACAAGCTGAAGTGGGCCAAAATATATTATGTGTCTATAAGATTTATAAACTCAAATCATTTTGGAATAGTTTTTTTTTTACAAATAAATGCAGTTGCTAAAGGTTTGATGCTCTGTGAGTCTTGCTGCATTCATAAGAATCTTTATGGGTGCCTTTTAATTTTGTTCCATAAAGTTAGTATTCAGCACAATGACTCTAATATTTTATTTATTTATTTATTACCCACACTTGTTAGTCGCCACTCCCGGTGTGGCTCGGGGCGACTTACAACAGTGGAAGCACAGTTTAAAAACACAGTATTACACAATAAAAACACAGTAATACACAATAAAAACACAGCAAGCCCAATAAAATACACAGCAAAGCACAATTCATCAGGATTGCATCCAGCACAGGATGGATAGCCAAGAAACTGCAGTCTTAGACTCCGAACTCCTGCCGAAACAGGAGGGTTTTGCAAGCCTTCCGGAACGTCATTAGATCTTTAAGAACACGAACATCGGAAGGCAGTGCATTCCACAGAGTGGGGGCGATCCCCGAGGAGTCCCTTTGTCTTGTGGCTGTAAGGTGGTACGTTTTGAAGCTGGGAAACTCCAAAAGTTGGCACGACTCAGAACGTAATGACCTAGTGGGACAGTATGGGATGAGGCAGTCCCTAAGGTACACTGGCCCCAGACCGTTCAAGGCCTTAAAGGTCAGTACCAACACTTTGAAGGTGATCCGGCCTTCTAATGGCAACCAATGTAGCTCACGCAAAATGGGTGTTATGTGGCTGGCCATGGGAGCGCCAGCCAGCAGTCGGGCTGCTGCATTCTGTACCAGTTTCAATTTCCGGATCACCAGCAAAGGAAGGCCAATGTAGAGAGCATTATAGTAGTCCAGTCTTGAGATGACCGTGGCTTGGACCACTGTGGCTAGGTCGTGGCGGGAGAGGTAGGGAGCCAACTTCCTTGCCTGCCGTAGATGGAAGAAAGCAACTCTACTGACGGCGGATATGTGCACCTCCATCGTCAGTTGAGAGTCCAGAGTGACACCTAGACTTTTTATTGTTGATGACGGATGTAGTATTGCGCCATCTAGGGAAGGAAGTTGGATCTCCACCCCACCCGGACAACCCAGCCACAGGATCTCTGTCTTAGCTGGATTCACCTTCAACCTACTGGCTTGGAGCCATCCAGTGACAGCTTCAAGGCACTGATGGAAATTATCAGGTACGGTTTCAGGCCTGCCCTCCATCCCCAGAACGAGCTGGGTGTCATCCGCATATTGGTGACACGCCAGCCCAAAACTAGTTCTTTTTTTTAAAAAAAACCTGTTTTAACTACTAGAATATTCTCAAGAATGAAGTTAAGTAACCTTTTTGTGATATAATTATAGACAGGAGAACAGTTAAGACAATTTGTTTGTAGTTTATGTTTTCGTGTCAGTTCTGACTGAGACATCTTAGGCCCCTTCCACACAGCTATATAAAATCCACATTGATTTTATGGGTTATATGGCAGTGTGGACTCAGATAACCCAGTTCAAAGATGATATTGTGGATTATCTGCCTTGATATTCTGGGTTATATGGCTGTGTGGAAGGGCCCATAGTTGCCTTCCTTGGAGCTTTGGGTACTACAAGATGTGGATAACTTCTTTGAATTGGTCTAACTATCGATCTCTATCTCTATCTCTATCTCTATCTCTATCGAGAGAGAGAGAGAGAGAGAGAGAGAGAGAGTAGAGGACTCCTTTTAAAATTCTTTCTCATGCTTTACTCTGAGAAGTTAGCCATAGGGGGATTATATCTCATTGTTCTATCAAATCAAATCTTAGAGTGCATCTACTTCATAGAATTAATGCTTTAATTGCCATGGCTCAATCCATAATAATAATAATACTTATACTTTATTTATACCCCACCACCATCTCCCCGAAGGGATTATGGGAGTTGTAGTTTTTATTGAAAATTACTGCCCAGAAATATGAAATATATATTTAGAAACTTAAATTAAGTTTCTTGCAGAGCATCAGAGATCAGCTGAGAGCAATGTGGTTTGAGGACTTAAACAAGAAAAGGAGTAATCTTCGCTTAAACATGCCAATTATGCAGGCATCAAGCTTTATTGAGTAAAAATAACACACAGCAGTAACTTTAGAAGAAGTAAAATCAGGAATGAATAGATACAAGATGGAGAACATTTTATAGTGTTCAAACAAGAAGGTAAAACTCCTCCCTTCTTCTTGAATATAATTGGATAGAGTCATAATACAGTCATAAGTAATGGGTTGAACTAAGTAGAAAGACACACCTGCTGTTATTCATGTGTTTATGCTTTCAATAACCCTGTTTCCCATGAGACAAGAATAAACAATTCTGATCTGTAGCTGCAGTCCCATGAGAAACAACATTGTTTACTTAACTACATAGCTACCCAAAACACTTTCCCAGCAAAGAGCTGTTTCACTATAAAACATGGAAGACAAAAAAGACATTTTAGTATCCATATTTGAACCATGTTATTTTGCACAATTTCTCAACAGTTTTACAAGTTCTTTAGCCATCTCTGATAAAAGATTGCCAGTGCTTCACCAAACTATAAATGTCAAGATTTCATAGTATTGATCCATGGTAGTTAAAGAGGTGTCAAACTGCCTTAGTTCTACTGTATAGGTGCAACCTTAGATAGGCGTTAGCACATGTGGATTTTCTGTATAGTGTGGTAATGTGATGGTCCCTTTTTGTTTTTAGTGTCAGATCTAGAAAATAGATTTCTAATGAGCTGCATTGGAAATCAAATTGTATGTTTGTGTTAATAGAATAATGGTTGAAACTTTTAAATAGTTTGCCCCTCCCATATTCAAATTGAGTTGCCTGAAAGGGACCCAGAATCTTTTGCCACAGGATACAATTTTTGTCAGACACACTGATTTTGAGTCTATAAGACTAGATAATTTTATTCTATTTACCTAAAAAAATAATGAAACATTGCTGTTTGGCCAAAGAAGTGAATCCTACAGAACAGCATTAAAAACAGGAAAATCTTTGACTCCAGGATTACTATTTAAGAGAACTGACACAAAAATAATGAAGTAGGCAGAGTTAGGCAGACAAATACCAGCACCAGGATCTGAAAGTTGCACAATGGTTCTTATAATGACCAGCTGGAATAGAAATACTCATAAGACATATGACAAAATAAAATAATACACAAATAGACTCAAGATAGGGATAAGTGAAGTTTTACAGAACATTCCATTAGAAGAAATTATCTATAATGTGTTGGTCAAGACAAAGACAGAGTTTACAGAGAATATTTGTGTTCATCAGAAGCAACTTTCCATAAATTAGCATCTCTAATGCTGGTTATAATAGGTGTGATGTGGAGTGAACATAATCAATTAAAGTTGACCAGTCCTCATATCTGTATACCTTTATAAAGCGGACTGTTTGTATGTATGTGTGCGGAGGCCGGGAGGGCGGGAGGGCGGGAGGCGGGAGGGCGGGAGGGCGGGAGGGCGGGAGGGCGGGAGGGCAGAAGGGCGGGAGGGCAGAAGGGTGGATATGTGGCAGTTACTTTTACAGGCCACAGCGACCAGCGTGGGTGATGGACCTGCACCAAACTTGGTACACATAGCCCCCCTAACCCCCTTTACGTCCTGGTGCGGTTCGGGGGACATGACCCACGGATTATGGGATTTGTAGTACTTTCAAACACTTTGGTTCCCACAGACCACTGAGGCCACCAAAAAGGACCAATACAGACCACACTTAGCACACACAGCCCCCATGACCCACTCTACATCCTGGTGCAGTTTGGAGGAAGGTGGACCATGGATGATGGGACTTGAAGTACCTCTACTCACTTCCCAAGTCCGCTGCAACCCTCATCCAATCACTGATCGAGACCAAACATCGCATACATAACCCCTATGACTGCCTTCACATCCTGGTGAGGTTTGGGGGAGGACTGACAATGGATGATGGGATTTGTAGTATTTTCACACCCCTCTGTTCCCACAGACCACTGTGGCCCCCAACAAACACTGATAAAGACCACACTTGGCACACAGAGCCCCAGTGACCCACTCTACATACTACTGAAGTTTGGAGGGGGACAGAACATGGATGATGGGACTTGCAGTACCTTCCCTCACTTTCCAAGACTGCTACAAACCTAATCCTATGACTGATCAACACGAAACTTGCCACACAGAGCCCTCATGACCCACTCTACATCCTGGTGCAGTTTGGAGGAGGGTGGACCACGAATGATGGGACTTGAAGTACCTTTATTCACTTCCTAAAAACAATGCAACCCTCATCCATTCACCAATACAGACCAAACTTAGCACACAGAGCCCCCATGACCCAATCTACATCCTACTACACTTTGGGGGAGGGTGGACCAGAGATGATTGGACTTCCACTACCTTTGCCCTCCTTTCTGCTAGAGATCCCTGTGTACAACTAGTGGGCCACTGTGTGACACAGAATGCTGGACTAGATGGGCTGAGGCCTGATTCAGCATGGCTCTTCTTATGTTCTTATGTTCTTCAGTAATTTCATGATACCACTGCAACTCCCAATAATGATGGATCAAGACCAAACTTGGCACACAGAGCCCCCATGACCCACTCTACATCTTGCTGCACTTCTCAAATGACCCGGGCACCGCCGGGTCCCCAAGCTAGTACAGTAATAAATGTGGGTTCTGATTTCCACTACAAACTGATGTTGTAGAAGAGCTTTTCAACCAGCTATGTGTTCCACACTCTTGACCACCATTTTTCAATAGTGAGGTCAGTTATCTTCCACATGTCAGATATTTCAGTCCTTAAAGCAACCAGAAGAAAGTCATGGGGTTTCTGTGCCTCAAAGAACAGTTCTTTCTGGTGTGAATTTAATGTAACAGAAGATCATGATAAAATGGATGTTTTGGTGATAAATGAAATCTAATTCATACCTGCCATTCAGAAGGTTTTGACTTTAGGGTCATCTATCCACATGTAGAGATAGATGGCAACCTGTTTGTATCCTCTTCATCACAGATATAAGGTAGATTTAGTAATTCTTCATCATCAAATGGAGGTCAGATACCACTTGTGAACTGTTTTAAGTATCTCCTCTCTTGCACTGACTGATCTAGACTTATAGGGGGACATCAATAGTCAGTGCCACCTCATAGATCATTAAATTGGAGTAGAATTGAGTCTTGGGAGTGAGGTAGTGGTGAGGCCACTTTTTCTCATGGACTAGTCTTCAATGTTGCTATTTATGCCTAGAACTAGATTGAATTCCAGTCTGATACATTGTGATAGTCTTACTAAATAGGTAACTCATTCTGAACAGAATGCAATCACAACTGCTGGAAAATGAAGGGGAGACATTTTTCTACAAAGAGCCTCCACAATTAGCTTGAGAGCCATTTGGGAACAGTGTTTAGAATATTAAGACAGAAACTTTCAACCAGAAAAAAACCATTTTCAGAATTCTGACAGGATATACAGTAGTTTGCCGACACTAGTTTAAGTGGCACCATGGCCGCTCTCAGTAGTTAAGCTCCAATACTTGAATAGAAGGTCTCTTGAGAATGATACTGTGCCAAGACCACAAGGTAATTTTGTTCTTGTTAAGAGAAAGAAAAGGAAAGCAGCTTGCTCAGCCAGCTCATAATGAGAAAATTTCCCAAAAGTCTGTAGAATTTGCCCTCTCTCCTAACATTGCCAAATATTCCAGTCTTTTGTGAAGGACAAAAAAAAATCCACAAAATGAAGGCTATCCACTTGAGCTTTAAGCCTAGTCCCTGTAGGAAAATACCACTAGAGCCAGAAACACCAGAGTTTGATGGGAAAGGTTTAATGTCAAACACCCTACCTCCCACCTAAAGGACAGGTTAATTACTTTTATATTAAATTAGCATACTCTGGTGTAACCTGTTTAGGAGATTTTTCAGTAACTAATGTATTCCAAATAAATAAATAAATGAGCAAGCATACTGCGATCCAGTAGACTTTTGCTTATGTTTGCATAGTAGAAAGAAAAGAGAGGAGGATATAAAAATGGTCACAGACAGCTTCCCTGCTTCCCTCCAATTTTGCAATTACTCTTTCTTCATTCCCAGTTTATATGTATGGAATATCATTGGAGTAGATAATTCTACATTGGAATCAGCACTTGCTGAGTTGGAAATTGTCTCAAGTGTGTGCGCGTGCGCATGTGTGTGTTCATTCACACACACTCAAATATAAATATAACAGATGCCAGGCAATGTTATCTCACTATTGGGTTAGAGATGCATATGAATTTGCTAAATTGTGCTGATTTGATAGAATGCTATCAGTTTGACAGGGCTATTTTTTTGTGACAATTCAATAAAGGAAATAGATTCAGTACATTTTCTAAGTGCTTTAGCTCAGAACACATTATATACCCATCTATTGCTGGACTCCCACAGTTGTAACTATTGACAGTTGTTTAAAGCAAGCAGTCCTGTACAGTGCTGTAATGTTATTCCACAGCAATGTGATTTACATATGCCAGGTGTAAGTATATTTTTGCGATATACAATACATTTTTTGCTTCATATCATAAGAGGAATAAATCTGACACTCAAACAGTGTTTTGTGACAGGAGATCAGTCTGTGTGTCTGTTTGTGTGCATGTGCCATGCTATAGTAGTATAAGGAGCGTGATACATGTTTATTTACATTCTGAGCTACAGAGAAATCATCCTGCCATATTCTGAAGATGCAACTATATTTCTAGTAAGGCAGAATGAGCTGGTGAAATAACATTTATGAGAGAATGGATGGTTCTGAATGGGTGTTATATCAGCATGGTTCATGTTGTTGTTGTTGTTGCTGTTGTTGTTCATTCGTTTAATCACTTCTGACTCTTTGTGACCTCATGAACCAGTCCGTGCCAGAGCTGTTGGTCATCACCACCCCCAGCTCCTTCAAGGTCAAGCCAGTCACTTCAAGGATGCCATCCATCCATCTTGCCCTTGGTCGGCCCCTCTTCCTTTTTCCTTCCATTTTCCCCAGCATAATTGTCTTCTCTAAGCTTTCCTGTCTTCTCATTATGTGGCCAAAATACTTCATATTTGCCTCTAATATCCTTCCCTCCAATGAGCAGTCAGGCTTTATTTCCTGAAGTATGGACTGGTTGGATCTTCTTGCAGTCCAAGGCATTCTCAGGACTTTCCTCCAATACCACAATTCAAATTCACAATTCAAAAGCATCTATCTTCCTTCGCTCAGCCTTCCCTATGGTCCAGCTCTCACATCCACAGGTGACTACGGGGAATATCATTGCTTTTACTATGCGAATCTTTGTTGCCAGTGTGATATCTCTACTCTTCACTGCTTAATCAAGATTGGTCATTGCTTTCCTTCCAAGAAGCAAGTGTCTTCTGATTTCCTGGCTGTAGTCTGCGTCTGCAGTAATCTTTTCACCTAGAAATACAAAGTCTGTCACTGCCTCCACGTTTTCTCCCTCTATTTGCCAGTTATCAATTATTCTTGTTGCCATCATCTTGGTTTTTTATGTTTAGTTGCAACCAGCTTTTGCACTTTCTTCTTTCGCCTTGATTAGAAGGCTCCTCAGCTCCTCCTCACTTTCAACCATCAAAGTGGTATCATTGGCATATCTAAGATTGTTAATGTTTATGCCAGCAATTTTTACCCCAGCCTTATATTCATCAAACCCCACAAATGGTTTGTGTTCATTTTGTCTTTTTCTTTACATTGGTGGATGCATTGAAGGCAGTCAACACCTTTGTCTTGAATCCCACTAAACATAATTCTTCAGCACACCAAAATACTATTCTCATTACAAATACTGCTTTCAAGTAAACCTCTATTTCCAAGCACATTATACTAGGATGTGGCTAGATCTATTGTAGCCTGAACAGCAGAGTAGTTCTCCTTAAAAAAAACTGCTTCCAAGAAAGATGTCCACAGTAAAACAAAGTGTTATCTGTGGCCTATTCTTCTTGACATTTACCTAACCTCCCAAGCAAATAGGAGCAGATAAACATATAGACATTCCCTCCATAAAGCAGATATGGCAACATACAACAGTTGCAGGTCTCATCAGTCCAAGCCTGTTCACAGCTAATTGCGATATATGAAGTGTGATGCAATCTGACTATATCTGGATAGCCACAATTTACTCAATCTTGGTTAAAGATAGAACGAATATTTGAAAATAGTCAAATGATTGAGAAACATGCTTCTCGTTCATCAAGAATAGGAAAGGATGACATATTGAAGATGGAACAGACTTGTGTTCTGCTGATTTAAATATTAGAGACTGAAGTCTCATCTACACTGATGACTTAAAGCAGTTAAAAGCTAGCTTCAAACTGTGGTGGCCAGACAAGGAACTCCCACAAAAGAGCATAAAAGAATGCTCTTAATGTGCCTCAGTGATCTGTGGTTTGTGTTATCACTATCCAGGGGCCGTTCCAGACACACCCTATAGCCCAGGATCTGATCCCAGATGTTCTGCTTTAAACTGGATTATATCAGTCTGCACTGCCAGATAATCTTGCATAACGAGGCTAATAGTGAAGGTAGTGGTTTTATATTTTTTAAAAGTTTTAATGTATGTATTTATAATTTTGTTTTAAATGTTTATTGTAATTTTTACATTGTTTAAACAGCGTTGAATAGCTGCCTATGTTGTAAAGCTGCCTTGAGCCACCTTCGGGTTTGGGAAAGGCGGGGTAGAAATATCATAAATAACTAAATAAACAGAAAACCTGGAATCAGATCATGGGATATAGGGCCTCTATGGAATGGCCCCTGGTGTCAAACTGGTTCTCGGATTTCCTATGGAATCATCTTCACAGCAAAACCACTTTCTTCCATACCAGTTTGAAACTGCATTAAATGGTTAGTGTAGATGGGGCTTCAGACATGGAGTGATGGATTTAAACTGCAGGAAAAGACATTGCATCTAAACATTAGGAAAAAGCCCTTCTGATGATAAGAACTTTTCAACAATGGAATATGGTGCCTCAGAGTGTGGTGGAGTCTCCTTCTTTGGAGGTTTTTAACAGAGACATGATGCATATCTGTCTGACTGGATGGTCCTTATGGTCTCTTTCAACTCTATGATTCTATGATTCTGAGAAACCCTGATAGGAAGAATTGTACACTTCACAGTTCAGGACTTATTCCATGAAAATTGTTCACATGGTTAGTTTGTGCATTTCTGTATATAAATATTATTTCTGCACAAAAATGCCTAGAATTAATGCAGTTTAACCCCACTATAACTGCCATACTGTGTGAAAAAGGCCTGTGTGAATTTTGTATGAATAAACCCTGAATTGAGAACCATCTTTGCAAACTATGTGAGTTTTTAAAGATCATTTTGTAATGGAAGAAAAAAAAGTCAAAATTACTCATTGCATAATTTTAGAAACTAAGGGAACTATTATATCTTCAGTGGTATCCAAACAAAAAATCCATATTCCTCTCCTAAAAACATTGTCTTAAGACGTTATTTATACTTTGCCAATGATTCATGACTGTTTGGAGAAGAGCAAGTCAGAATCTCTGGTTTAGGTTCCTGCTTTTTGTCATATTTTAACAGTGTGAATAAGAAAAGTCAAAGAGAGAAGTAGATTTTAACTTAATTGAATGTTTTATCTTAACTGTTTTAACTTAACTGAATGTTATTAGGTTGTTTTAATTTTTAACTGTAACTATTTAATGTCATATGCTTTATGGTTTTATATTGTATATCGTGGCATCAAATTGCTGCCTTTGTAGCCACTCTGATTCCCCCGTCCCGTCCCCCGTCCCCTGGGGGGGGGGGTGAGAAGAGTGGGGTAAAAATACTGTAAATAAATAAATTTCTGGGAGACGTAAATCTTCATCAGATGCTTTGCTTGGTCTCAAGGACTGTATAATTAGTTTCAGCCATTGTGACTGGAGGCCACAAGGGAAGCTGTGCTAGAAGAAAATGGTCATGTTGTTGAATTAGCTATGGTACCTTGATTGGGGTCTCAGAATAGACTTATAAAGTAGTCCTCACAAACTAAGGCTGGGATGGGGAGGGTGTGTCTGAAAGAAATCTATGTTATTTCAATATGCCATTTACTGTATTCCAGAAAATAGCTGTATTCCACCCATAGATTGGCAGTGTAGTTAGCCTCCTTTGTTGGCAGGAGCTTCTAGTAGCTGTATCTGAGAGTTAACATTCTTGTATGTTTAGTTACTGAAAGATAATATTGACTCTGATGCATGGCAAATCTTAGGTGTCATAATCAAACCTGGTGGATCTTGTGGCCAGGGCTTGCTGTGGGGGGACTAATCCGCTAGAAATGTTCTTAGTAGTGTGCAAAGGTTGGTAAATCCTAGGAGGGGTTCATTTCTATCTATATTGCTTGTCATTATTATCTGTAGTCTGACAAAATCTGCTGAGAGGATAGGAGCTTAAAGAGAGAGTAGGTGTCAACCTTACTCCATTTGAGCCCCCTGTCAAGAAGTAAGGTTGACACCAACTCAATTTCTAAGCCCCTGTCCTCTCAGCAGATTTTGTCAGACTACAGACTAATAACAACAGGCAATCTAGATAGGAACCTAAACATTAGGAAGAACATCTCGATGGTAAGAACTGTTCACCAATGGAATATGTTGCCCCAGAGAGTGGTGAAGTCTGCTTTTCTTCAGATTTTAAAGCAGATGATGATGATGTCCCTGGATTGGATGACCCTTGTTATCTCTTCCAACTCTATGATTCTATGATCTGGCAGAATATTTTTGTCTCTCTGTGCTGCATCTACTCTTTGGAATTAATGCAGTTTAACTCACTATAACTGCTATACTTTAATGCCATGGAATCCAGGGACTTCTAGTTTGGTGAGGCACGAATACCCTTTGGCAGAGAAGGATGAAAACCTTGCAAGATTACAATTCCCAGGATTCAATAGTATTGAACAACAACAGTTAAAGTGATGTCAAACTGTATTAATTCTATAGTATAGATTCATACTCTGTGTGCATTATCTTCAGACACATATATGGATTTGAACACCTAATTTGGTTTGACTTTTGACATCTACATCTAGAAACAAAAATACTGAAAATATTGGAATGTGAAAAAGAGTAACACTGACGTGACTTGTCACAAGGTGGTAACTATGAAGATTTACCTGTCCGAATGTATTCTCCCATCAAGGCTGCTAAGATCTTCTGGAGGGGCCCTGCTCTCAGTTCCACTACTCTCGCAGTCACGTCTGGTGGGAATGAGAGACAGGGCCTTTTCTGTGGTAGCCCCCCGGCTATGGAACTCTCTCCCGAATGAAATTAGATCTGTCCCCTCCCTCCTGACTTTCAAGAAGCTAGTGAAATCCTGGCTATGGAATGAAGCATTCCCAGAATGATGGCTGAGACTGGTAATTGGCCAACGTTATCGCCTACAATATGCGGACTGAATTGGACATGATTTTATCTTGGGGAATTGGCTTATGCGTATTTTATCCTATTTGTATTTTTAATTCACTGTTGATGTATGATGTTTTAGACTGTATTGTTAGCATTGAATCCTTGCTGTTAGCCAGTCTGAATCCCTCTACAGAGGTAGAGAAGATCGGGATACCACACCCACTATAATCATGTGTGGTTTAAACGATCCTTTATGGATTTATAAGATGTTACAGATCACTAGGCTGCCAGAGAGAGAGAGAGAGAGAGAGAGAGAGAGAGAGAGAGAGAGAGAGCTCAGACCAAGGCTAAGTCAGTTATCTGAAAAGTTTCACCAGTTGCATAGCAACAAGTTTCCATGACATTTCTTTTTCAGTATTGGGAATTTGGGGGATCATTATACCCTACATGGTTTCTACGATCTGGATTTCATCCAGGAATTTTCAGGTCTTTGCATATAGTCCAAGCTTACTTTATGGCAAAAATTCTTTGTGGTGGAAGAGTTGAATCAGCATTAAAAATGAAAAACTACTATATCTACTAAAACTCTTAGTGATGTGTATTAGCACTCATTCTTCACCTTGCAAATGATCTGCCAGTTGAACTGATGGCAATATTGTATATTTTTGATAGGAAGAGGGAATTAATTAAAATGAGAAAAGAAATTCACTTCCTCAGCTGCAATGACTTTCCCAGAACTTTAATCTGGACCCTATAGGCAATCTTGTATTTTTTTCTGTTTGAATCAGTGCTTTGGCTTCTGGATGTAACCCCCCAAAGGCATCTTTCTTATGAATCTCCCTTTATGAGGTATTTTGCTAACTTTAAGGCCATAGCTAGAGGCCAAAAATTGCACTCCTCCTTTTCTCGTTCTTTAACTGGCTTTAACTCATGATGAACGCTGGCTCCAAAAGCTAATCATTCTGATCTAGCTTTACAGGCATAACTGAAAATACAGCATGAGCTGCAAGATGAAAAAAAGCATCTTTAAGATCTTTCAGATAATGCATTTTCTTTTAGGGGAAGGGTAATATTTCTTCAGAAATGAGATAATAACTGTTGTTTTAGCCACAGATCTGTTGTTTGGTTTCAGAAACTCAAATTCTGCATATTTTCTTGTAGTACAAATAGCCAATGGTTTTATTCTGAAATAACTCTATAGCTGCTGAACTGAACACTATAATGAGAGAGTGTTCTTGGTGTTTTGTGATACATTAGAATGTACTAAAGGTATATGTGTTATAGTATGTCAGAACAGCAGTCCAGAATTTAAGTCCACAACAAATTAAAAGCAAAATGAATTCCTTGAGCTTAACTGCATATCCCAGTAGCTTAACAACCACATGCAGCCCATTCCCGAATAATCTTTACAGTCACCCAGGATATTGCATGTTTCCCCCATGCTTTTTGTTAAAAAAAAAACCATTTTTATCATCCTAGGGTGCATCTGCTCTTAAAATCAATGCAGTTCAACACCAATTTAACTGCTGTGGTTCGATGCTATGTATTCCTGGGAGCTGTAGTATGGTGAGTCACCAACACTCTTTGGCAGAGTGTTTGTGGTTTAACTAGGACCATGGTTAAAGAGAATCTGTGCCTTGTGAACTCATGCTAAATCAGATAGGCCAGGACAAAGAAACTAATTCACCAAATTGAAGACATGCCACAGAGGTTTATTCAATTTGGACCAAAGGGGTGCAAGTACATCCATTTGCTTCAAAGATACACTATAAGCATACAGAGAAATACAGGACATATTATACAGTTCTGACAGCTAGTCAGACTTCTCACACCCTCCCAATCAGGGGCGGTCCTACAAGATAGGCCAAGTAGGCCGCCGCCTAGGGCGCCATCTGGGAAGGGGGCGCCATCTGGGAAGGGGGCGCCATCCTGGCCGCATGGGGCGCCATCCTGGCCCTGCCGATGTTCCTCAGACAGTGCTGCAGCTGCCTGCTTTTTGACCCCAGCCTTGTGCGCTCCGACACCGCTTCTGGGCACGCGTGGAGGTTTTCACGAAGGCGCAGTTGCTCTGGAGCTGAAGTTGAGCGCAGGAGCAACTGCACATGCGCGAAAACCTCTGCGCATGCCCAGTAGCTCCCTTACGCAGAAGCCTGTAAGCAAAGCACTCCCTATCGGGCAGGCAGGGAGTGCTTCCCCTCTCCCTTTGTCTCCGCCGTGCGTGCGCGTTTGCAGGGAAGGAGAAAAGAATCAGTGAAGGAAGTGTAAGTGAAGGAATGAATGAAGGGCTTTCCTCCTCCTCCTCTGTGACCTCTTCTCTCCCTCCTTCCTTTCTTCGGCTCTATTTCTGTCTAGACCTGAGGGGCCTGAGGCTACGAGGAGTTGTGGGAGTTGGAGTCCAAAACACTTAGAGGAGGGAGGGGCCAAGTTTGCCCAGGCCGCGCTGCCTGTATTCGACCTCATTTGAACATTTTGGCTGTTTTTCTGTTTACATTTACATTGGGATCCTAATTTTGGACTTATGGGAGACTCCTATGAATTATGAGTTGGGTGGTAGGTAATAGATACTGAGTTTGATGCATTTACATTGCATTTGTGGATGATTATTATAATGTTCTGCTTAATATTGTCATACAATATACAGAGGCGGCCCCAGCGATTCCGCCATGTAAGCGGCCGCGTGAGAGCGCCACCGGCTGGGCGGGCGTCACCAGCTGGGGGCGCCGCGGCACCACTCGCTTCGCGCCCCGCCCTGCCGCCCCGTGGTGCCGCCGCACAGCCGGCCCCATGGGCCGGCTGCAGCACGCCTCCCGAAGCACAGACATTTCCGCGCATGCCCAGAAGCAACTACAGGCGCTACAGCGCCTGGAGTTGCTTCTGGGCAGGCGCGAATGTCTGCGCATGGGCACTGAGTCCCGAGCGCCTGCGGCTTTGGAGCCAGTGCGCAGGTGCGCTCGGGCCGCAGTGCATCTTGCGCTGACATTCGCGCATGCGCAGAAACGTAGTGCTTCGGGAGGCTGCAGCACGCCTCCCGGCACAGACATTTCTGCGCATGCCCAGAAGCAACTACAGGCGCTACAGCGGGGCCGGCTGTGCGGAAGCGGCGGCGGAAGTGGCGGCGGCGGAAGCGGCGGAAGTGGCAGCGGCGAAGTGGCAGCGGCGGCGGCATGATGCGGCGGCCGGGGCACCAACATTTACCAGCGTACTCCTCGGAAAAGGTCAGGCCGGCCCTGACAATATAATACAAATACAATATAACAATAGAACGATGATATATTTTATATTACATGTAATATTACAAACAATATTGCAGTATAGTGGTATTGTACAAAATAGTAATATATAATATTTTATTTTACTTTTATTTTGGGTTATTTGAGTTTTATAGGAGTAATGAAAATATTTAGTAGAGGATAATTTTATTTAAATAAATAATTTTATTATTTTATAATAATAATATAATAGAATGTTACATTATATTATAATGTCAATATATTATAATATAATTATATTGTAATGTAGTATAATATAATTATGATATAATATAGTATGAGTATGGTATAATATATTGTATATACATTGATACAATATAATACTACTAATGGTATTGTGATATTATAATTGTATATTTGTTTTACATGGGGGGCGGCAAAATAATGTTTTTTTTGGGGGGGGGACCAAAATAATGTTCGCCTACCATTTAAAATTACCTTAGACCGCCCCTGCTCCCAATTAGTCATAAAAGAGACCAACTAGGATTTGTGCCAGGATTGGCTGAGAGATTGAATGGCATCCAGGGATTGGTCAGAGTGAAGGACCAATCCACTGAGTAACACTGTCAGGAAAAACAAATAGTAAAGACATGTTGATGGGCATCTGATGAGCTGAAATGTCTAGTTCCATGCCAAACAAAGATAGGAGCTTCAGAAAACAAAAGTACAGGACTCTTGGAGCAAAAAGTGGTGATCTTGGAAAATCAAAGGCTTGGCTGTCAATAAAGATACACATACTCTAAGCCTTTGTTTTTATGGGCAACAATCTCTCTGCTTCAAGTGAAACAAACAGTCTGGTTTTAATTAGGCTGACAGGGAAATTATCTATCTCTGTATATATATGAACAATGGACTTGGCGATTATCTTGGCTTGGGAAAAAACCCAGAAGAGTTTGCCCACACAAAGATAAAAGTTATATAGAAAGTCATGAAAAATAAATATAATGTATTAAAGGATTAGATATAATAGCCTTTAGAGGTCTATAGCTGCTGATGCTTTGGTCTTGATCGTCTGATGTATTGAACTTTCCCAAGTCTAGAATGGGTCTTTTTAAAAGGGACAAATCATATATTTATTTCAGAGCCCTTGGTGAACTATAAATCTTTGAGAGAGGTATCACGTTCAGTAACAAAACTACAAGTCCCATGATCCCATAGCATTGAGCCATGTCAGTTAAAGTAGTGTCAAATACAGTGTAGAAGCATCTCAAAATGTCCAAGAATGCTTTGTGTTCTTGTCATTAGAGACCGTCAGGTTGACTCTTGCTTTTTGTGATCATGCTTTTGTTAGGGAGATTTATTCAGAAGACATTTGCCATTGTGGTCCTCTAGGTCTGAAATAATGTGATTTGTCCAAGATCATTGTGTGGATTTTCATGGCCCAAGAATCAAGACACTATACCACACTAGCTATCTGAATATGGGGACACTGTTCTCCTTGTGGAACTGTGTAGGGCTTAAGATTGGTTTTGGCCATGCCAAACAGAAAGTGAATCTCAGTAACTCCAGTTCTGGAGAAAGCCCCACTTGGCCTTAAACTATTTCATGGGAGGTCATAACAAAAGGAACGTGTACTAAGATGTTGTGAACATTCTGGTCCTCCAAAATTTGATGGAGAAGTTAACCAGGATCTTGGGGAATATCCCAGAGGCAATTTGGAGTTCAAAACTAGAAGTGCAAAAGAGATGATGATGATGATGATGATGATTTTATTTCTTATCCACTTCTCCTCAAGGTTGGATACAACATAGTCAAAAGACAAAGATAAAAGCATAAAACCATTAAAATACACATGCTAAAAGACATAGTCATAAATTTTAAACATATTAAATTCATCCACACCAATAAAATACAAATTTAATGTCCATAGTTTAAAATGGAATGGTTATGCCTGCTGCAAGAGCTAGGGATTTCATTCTGTTTAAAATCCTGATTGCTCATTTAGCTGTCAGAGCACTTCCGGCAGGTCATTCCACAATCTAAGGGTGACCAATGAAAAGGTTCTCTGGTTGACAGTTACCAGTTGAGTTCTGGCTGGATTGGGCAGGGGTGGACGGTGGGAAGAGAGAAAGATTTTCATCTGAATAAATAACGAAAGAATTTAACCAGTTATAATTTCTGACACCACTTCATTTTTTCAGGACAGTTGGTACAATTAGGGACCCTTCCCTGTGATTGGCTTATCTCATGTGACCTTGGGATTAGCTGGACCAGAGAAACATTTTCCATAAACCAAATATGGCTTGGTTTATGACATACATTGTATGCACAGAGTACTTTTGTGTGCCTTATGTGCTCAGAAGGCAACCATGAGTTATGTGCAGTTCATAGGAATATAAAAGAGAAAATCGGTCACAGACTGGCATTTTGTCATTTAAGACTGGTTTATTCACAAGGTGAATATAAACAGTGTCTGATTCTTTGCTTAAATCTTTGCAATTGAAGGGAAGTGGCAACAGGCAAAAGGGCGTCCTCCTGTTCCCAGGAATGTAATTTTACCTGGCAAAATCTCTTCCTATTATGATGCTGATCATCTTCGGTTGTACTTTGAATGGAGCAGGGCATTAGGGAATGAAGCGACATGAATGGACATCACTAGCACAATCCTGTGAGAAATTAATTAGTCAGTGTTTGTAATTCATTTGCTGCTGCTATGATGAAAGGTGCCAAGAAAGAGTAAAATATTATTATAAAAAATAGCTCACATGGAAAATATTGTGTATATAGATGAGTGATTTACATCGATTTACATATAATTTGT
Source organism: Anolis apletophallus (assembly GCA_030556195.1). NCBI lineage: Eukaryota > Metazoa > Chordata > Lepidosauria > Squamata > Anolidae > Anolis > Anolis apletophallus. Next base: position 41,400,755 of record JARBWK010000005.1, read on the forward strand.
TCCTCATTTATTTAGCTATAAAGGCTGTGTAAACTATGATTTAAAAATCACTTTACATAATATCTGAAAACTAAAGCCAGCAAAATTGCAGTAAGAATAATTTATCCCACAAATGCTCATCCTTTTTGTGTTCATGAGTTATCTATGAAAAGACTTTCAATGTTATGAATGTATCCATTATTCATAGATATTTGATAACATTTTGGGCAAACTTCTGGATTGGTATGTATGCATTTAGATTCATTGAAAGCAAGGGAGGTGTAGTGACCTACTTCCTCTAAGGATTAGCCTCATTGTGTAAACACATTCCTGGGCTGTTTGCTGACTTCTCATCAGATATATTAATTGATGAAAGTCAGATTTCATACTGTTGTCATTCTACTTTGCATCTCAGTGAGTATAAAAATAAGGATCTAAAGCAGAAGACTTTTTGTGGGCTTCAGAGTGTCTGTGAACTAGCTGAAAAGAAAAGGCCTCTTTGATTTTCTTCCTGTTACGTTGAAAATTTTGTTTGCATTTTTCTGTGGTGGGTCTAGAGCTGTCATTAGATTCACAGAGGTCTATGATGCAAAACAATGTTAAGAACTAACAACCTACAGTTTATAAATATTCAATTGCAATCATATTTTAAGATAGGTTGGCTCTAGGTTTCAGAGATGGACTAGGATGCTGAGAAACCAGAGAACAAATGCACATTTAGCAATGTAACCCCTCTGTGGGACTTTTCAGACAGGCTGCTATCCAAGGAGCATCCACATTTTTAAAAAGCGGTTCTTCCTGGGGGCCTGCCCACACCCATCCCAGAAATCACACGCTCTTGTTCTTCTAGGACTAGCCTGGGAGAACATCTGGATACTTTGCCCCCCTCCACCAAAGCCCTTTAAAAAGTAAAATAAACTTACCCGGCCTCCATTACAGTGTTGCCAGAGCTCTCCCAACATGTAGAAATGACACACCAGGAGAGCGGGAGGGAGGGGGAGTGATCCCCCCCCCTCTCTTGGCACATCATTTCTCTGTGCCGGAGGGCTCCATCAACACTGTAATGGAGGCCGGGTAAGTTTATTTTACTTTTTAAAGGGCTTTGGGGGCTTTCAGGGAGGGGGTTGGGATTCCCACAGCTTTCTGGACTAATTTAGTTCAGAAAACTTTGGGAATGATGTCTGGACTGTCCAAAACGTTGTTTAGACAGCCCCCTTTTTATTGAAGAAGTTTCCACAATAAAGGGGTTGTCTAGATCCACCCTGAATAACCTTGGGCAAATCACCTTCTCTGATCCTCAGACACAAGCCATAGCAAACATTTTATCAACAAATATTAGTAAACAAACAAAAACATGTAATAGGGTAATTATAAATCACAGTCAACTTTAAGGTGCATAATAAAAACAACCAAGTTTCAAACACAAAATCCTTGATAAATGGAAGTGTTTCATGGGATCAACAGTTAGGAATTGGCTATTAACCAGATTGTATTATTATCAAATACAAGCATTTTATTTTATAGTTCCCCTCCTAATGGATCCATGTAAGCCGCTCCTAGTCCCCTTTGGGGAGAGGGAAGCGGCTTATAAATAAAGTTTATTCTTATTCTTATTATTACTAGATTTACAACCCATAATCTATTCCTATGCATGTACGCTCAAGGATGGTTTTTTAAAATTTTCCCTCTACTTATGCAACTCTGCTTGTACATGTAATCCATGATCCACTCTTATGTGGATCTGCATAATAAAATTGATTTTACCTTTAATGTTTGCTGCTCACAACATAGTTGTTGTTTTGGTGCTATCTGTTGCTTCTTTTTACTGATGTAATCATCCAAACTAGGAAAGTCAGGACAGTACTCGTTCCTGATTCTGTGTAGACAATAAAATGCATCTACACTGTAGAATTAATGCAGTTTGACACCACTTGAAATATCGCAACTCAATCCTATGGAATCATGGGAGTTGCAGTTTTACAAAATCTTTACCCTTCCCAGCAAAATAATCCTGTCTGTCACCAAACTACAAATCTAAGGATTCCATAACATTGAGCCGTGGCAGTTAAAGTGTTGTCAAACTGCATTCATCCTACAGTGTAGTTGCACCCTTAGTGGAGCTTCCCTATATGTCGGATTTCTTGCACTTTAAATCAAGTTGCTGCTTTGTGTATTGCATCTATGTCAAAAATTATTTCAAAGAAGTTCAGATTTTCACTGCATGGTGTTCTGCAGAGATATTTGTCAACAGAAATCCTTTTGGACTGGAGGATAATATCTAGATGTCACAAAAATGCACAGATTTTAGCCATTCTAAAAAGATGTAATATGCTTGTATCATTATTCCAATTGCCCTCTAATGGAAGCCAATGAAGCAGCTCTTATGGGGAAAACAGCCTGCATTTTCTTTTGAAGTGTACATGTCCATTAAGGCTGAAGGCTGACATTAAAGAATTGTATACCTCTTTTTTATTCTCCTGCTCAACAAAATGTGTCATTTTTAAAGTTATAGTACTAGAAGTTCCCCACATAGCTAATGGTTTCCTTATTCCTTCTGGTCTAACAAATTACTATGGGGACAGCATACAGTTTTCCACCAGTGCCCTTATTGTTTTTATACCAGAATAGTTTATTTATAAGCATCTCAAGATCTTTTCATACAATGTTAAGATCATTTTTGCATGGGTACTATGTAGCTGCATATCCCTCTGAAAAAGAAATATGTAAGAACAAACAATACTCAAAGATCAAAACTTGTGGGAGCTGTGAGTTGCTCATTTGTAATAGAATGGAGAGTTGAGAAATGGACACAACCACATAATAGCCATCATCTTTCTCCTGAACACATCGTTAGTGTGAAGTGCGTTGCAGAAATGCAGTTTGGAAGGAGTGTCAACTAATGATCAAGGGATTGGGAACACTCTATTTTCTCAGGTCTGCCATAATGTTTTAATAAATATTATGTCAGTCCATAATCTTAATGCCAGACTTCTTCAGCCAGTAAGCCTCAGAACCATGTTTACTAGGGGGTTCTAAGAGTTATACAACCAAAGAGTAACTTTTTCAAGCTCTGGTCAGAGACCAGCCCAAAGCTGCTGGTGGTCTGATTCCAGAGCAAGTGGACAAGGATACATAGGACCAAGACAGAAAGCATGTTCAAGAATGGGGAGTTTCAACATTCTAAAGACAAAAGTATGATTATTGTAAAATAGTTATGTAGAAGAATGAAAATACAAACATTTGCACCTGTAACATTTCCTGCATTATGTACAAATTTTACACCTTTATCTTGTTTTCTTGTTATCTCTAGCTGTTCAACATAGCCCTGTATGAACTTGAAGATATTTAGCTGTTTGCATGTACTACAGCAGGTGCAAGAAAAGACGAGAAGCAGTATCAAGTAGCAAAGCAGCCCTGCGTGGAATGCTAGCAAGCATGTCATTATGGAGCACAGAAATATTCTCTTTGAGATTCCATACTGCATAGATCCATGTATCCTGACATAAGAAGTCACCAATAAATCAAGCTGAGCGAATGAAGCAGATGTGCCCCAAACAACTCAGTTTGGATATTTAACTGTCCCCATATATTTTCTTTGGTCTTTCACTCAGTTATTAGTATCAATAACTTATTTATTTTTTTAAAAAATGATTGTTTATAAGTCTTTTAACTGTTGTTTAGTTATTACTGTTTAATTTGATGTTCGGCATCTAATGGTTGCCTATTGTAAAGCCGCCCTGAGTCCCCCCTCGGGAGTGAGAAGAATGGGATACAAAATGCTTGAAAGAAATAAATAAATAATTGCTAGAACTCATCTACCAAGCTCAGTAGAATAGTAAAAAGATCACTTAGCAAATACCCCAAAAAGAACTGAGTGTGAAGACTGGGCCCTCTAGTGGTTGGAAGCATAAGAAAGGTGAAACCGGCTCTTTCTTGCTATAAGGAACCTGATTACAAATCTCCTTCATGTGCTTTTGTATTTGATAGCTAGGAGGGCATATAAGAGGATCCCTGCCCGGTGAACGTATAATAAACTGAAAGGGAAAGGACAGAAAAACAACTCACCAGATTGAAGACAAGCCACAGAGGTTTAATACAATTTTGCCAAAAGGGATGCAAGCATGAGCAAGATACTTCATGTGCAAACATAAACATTCAGAGAAAGCAAGATGTCTTATACAGTTTGATAGCTATTCAAAACTCCTGCTCCCTTTTCTGATTGACTTTTAAAGGGGCCAGTCTGGATCCATGCCCTGATTGGCTGGGCATTTTGCTGACATTGCTGCTTCTAGGTGGGGATTTCCTTTGGTGGGGAAATGATGGCTGAGGATTGGCCATATTAAGGTGATTGGTAATCAGTTGAGATGATGCCCCCCTGGGAGCAGGTGCCAACTAAAGAGACAATGTTTGTGAAATGTTAACAAGCTTTTGATTAGCTTGACTGTCCAGTTCCCTGTTGAACAAAGATAGAAGCTTCAGGGAAAAAAATTGGGGCAAACAAAGGCTTAACTGCCAATAAAAAAGTTAATGAATGCACATAGTCTAAGCCTCTGTTTTTGCAGGCAGTCATCTCTCAACCTCAGGAGAAACATACTGTATAGCTGAACAAACAGTCTTGGGCACAAGAAGTTACCTATCTCTGCATGCATATGAACAATGGACCCGGTGATTACCGTACCTGGCTTGGGAAATGGCAAGAGGAATTAGTTTAACTTTCCTGTTCCCAGAGATTATCTTGGCAGGGTGACTGTCTCTGGGCTGCATCTTGATACATTTTATATATAAGAAATAGATACATTACACAATTGGAAGATACAACCTACACAGAAAGCCATGAAAAATAGATGCAATTTATTAAAGGGTTAGAAATTATAGAGTCTTGTGGGTGGGTGTGTGTGTTTGAGACTGGTATGGGTCTGATCTCAGTTTCCCAATGCCTCGAATTCACAAAAGTCAGGAAAAGGTTAAAAAGGGGAGGGAATCATGTATTTATTATGGAGCCCTAGATGAACTATAAATGTCAAGGGGGGGGGGGGGGGTGTCTTCGTGGCTCAACAACAGTTTTAGTATGGATTTTGGAGTCAAATATATCTGTTTTGGAACAATGTAGAAATATATTTCTAGTGCATCTTAATTCTCCAGGAAGAAGATGAAAAAATGTAGGAAAGAGAATTTGCAGAGCTACTTAATTGCTCATGCGTTTAAATCCCTACACCTTAATAATATCTTAGTGCTCTTGATTTTCTTTCACACTCCCAAAGCATCATAATAGGATCCAAAATATTATCAAAAATTCCAGCTGATAATTATTCAAGCATTTTGCTAAGGTACAGAATAGGTCTCATTGATGTGCCCTTTGAGACCCTGAGGAAATTCAGTATTCATGGTAAATATACTGTTAAGCTTCATAAGAGACTTGTTTTAAAACAAAGCCAGGCCAGCTATTTAATAATTTACTGAGATTGATAGCAAGAAGAATATCTAATGAATGGGGTTGACTTTCACATTGAAAACAGAAAATTTGAGGTATTTTAAAGGGGGTGGTGTTAAAACACATATGCAAAATCAACCATTATTACAATTATGAGAGTGTCCTTGTGACATTAACAGATCATTTTAAGAATACATGGAGACTAGTGAAGGCAGGGAACAAAGGAATGTGCTTAGTTGCTGAGGATTGGGCAAAACCCCATTCATATATATTTCAGAGCATTTTGGATTTCAAACGGCTCTTTCAACAGCCTTATAGAATCCTTTCCTATTTTGAGTGTTTTTGTTTATAACCACTCCTTCATAAAAGCTGGAAAATATGGTCCTATTAGAATAAAAGGCCAGTGTCTATATCTTGTAGATCCATCACTAAGCAACATATGCAAAAAGAAATAAAGATCTCTAAGGGAAGGATTAAAACTAATCCTGATATTTAGATGGCTCTTGTTTTATTTTGTTCTGAAGCATCTTACAAGCACCTGACTCCTCTCAAAAGGTTTCATATTACAAATCTAAGAATTATAACAAAAGACTAGCATGACTGATCTACTTGATGAGGTCTATGAATATGAAAACTGTTAAACCAATATGTTAGAAATGGCTACATAGAAAGCAAATTTTTAAAAATGTTGAAGACTGATTGATTAATGTATCTAAGGGCACATCCAGACAGATGATTTATTGAGGAAACTCCCGCAATAAAAGATGAAGTCCTGGACAAACCCAAATTAATTCATCACAAACTAGGAAAACCCAGGTTTGTGGTGAATAAATTTGATAGTGGGTTTATTCCATGCCTTCTTGGAAGGCGCAGAATAAACCCACTACTTCCGGTGTCTGGACGGGCTAAATTAGCTTGGAAAACTGTGGAAATACCAACCCCCTCTCCAAAAAGCCCTTTAAAAAAGAAAAGTACTTACCTGGCCTCCATTGGAGAGATGTCCGAGTTCTCCTGATATGTAAAAATGACACACCAGGAAAAGAAATAGGGGGAGGTTAGAATGGCTGGGTGTTCTCCTGGGAAGTTCCAGCGGAACATTGGGGGCCCTTCCACACAGCCCTAATATCCCATATTTTTTTTCTTGGCTTTACTTTGCAAACGAAGATTCAGGAAGGACTCATCCCATACTTTCTACAAGCGCATTGATGATTCAGAGGTTGGGTGTGTCCTTTGAGCTTGTACAATTGATTTCTCTGGTGGAGCGCAGCGTGCACAGAACTGACCTCACCCTTTAAACCAAAAGACCCTTTGGTTGTGACCTGTCTGGCATGGGAGGCCCTACCAGCATAGCTCACAACTTCATTAGGGTACGCAAGCCTCTCCCCCTTGACAAGGGGGTGCCAACGAAGAGGATCCCATAATATCAAGGCAGAAAATCCCACATTATCTGAGTATGGACTCAGATAACCCAGTTCAAAGCAAATATTGTGGGATTTTCTGCCTGGATATTCTGGGATATTCAGTGTGGAAGGGCCCCTGGACGCCCACCCCAGAAAGCACATGCTTTCTAGGGGCTCTTCCACACAGTCCTATATCCCAGAATATCCAGGTAGAAAATCCCACATTATCTGAGTGTGGATTCAGATAAGCCAGTTCAAAGGAGATATTGTGAAATTTTCTGCCTTGATATTCTGGGATATATGGCTGTGTGGAAGGGTCCTGGTATGTGTAGATGGGCCCCTGGGAACATCCGCATTTTTAAAATGCGGATGCTCCTAGGATAATAGTCTGTCTGGAAGCACCCTAAATATAAACATACATCAATTTAAGAATGAGTTTAACATATAGGTCAGCCCAAGATCCACAAAGATACGAAATTGGAAGCTAAGGGCCCTTCCAGACAGCCATATGACCCAGAATATCAAGGCAGAAAATCCCACAATATTTGCTTTGAATTGGATTATCTTAGTGCACACTGCCATATCGTCCAGTTCAATGTGGATTTTATACAGTGGTGTGAAGGCCTTAAGGCTGCCTCTTCTATAGTGCCATAAAAATCCAGATTATTTGCTTTGAACTAGATTATCTGGTTGTGTAGACTCATATAATCCAGTTCAAAGCAAATAATGTGGATTATCTGATTTCATAATCTGGATTCTATGGCAGTGTAGAAGGGGCCTAGCAGCACTACACACTCTATCACACTAACCCCAGTGGACATTATTAACTCTGTCATTAGCAACCACTACTGCATTATTTATTTATTTATTCACATTTATGTGTCACCACTCCCAAGTGGCTCGGGGCAACTCACAAAATGGATTACACAATAAAACATGATAAAAACATGGTAAAACACAGCAAATACGACTAAATAACAATAAAAGCGAACATATTACACTAAAAAAAAGGCTAATGTTAGGACTTCCCGGGATATAAACCAATATTCCAGCTAGAATCAGAAAGTGTGGCTCATACAGAATATATATACTATATGATTTCTAGATAGCAGTTTCAGAATGAGGGAAACTAAATGGAAATTTCACAATCAGAAAAGTTGGCTAAAGTTGTAATTGACTGGCCAAGAAACAGCCAGCTCTGTCCTCTCTTATCAGCCCCTTGAGCAACTGGTATTGTACTACCTATCTGTCACCTTGGTAGTGAGATGGCAGATGCACTTGAAAGAGGACAGCCCAAATTACTCCTGAGTGCAAAGCACACAGTATAACAGGGCTTTGGCTCCCCTGGGAAGGGAAAATTATGAGAAATGGAAGGAAAAGGCTCATCAAGTGTGAGACCTTCACTTCAGAATGACTAAAGAGTAGGGTTGAAGCAGTCCACACTGTCACAAGGTAGAATAGGTCAAGGACTATTCTAGGAAAGACATCTGAATGCAAGTTGATCCCTATGAACAATGAAAATTGCTCTATGTTCCTTCCCCCACCACCCCCAGAATGCTCCCATAGTCATATGGCAAGTCTCAGCAATGTTGGATAATTTGTATCACTGTTAGTTACTGTCGTAGCTTCGCTCACTGAGATAATAAGACCAATCAAATCTCATGCTTCCGGGCATAAACTAAGTGCCTGAGGGGATCAGGAAGAAATTTATTTCCTCTTTCCACCTACAGCATTGCATATGAACATTACAAAACATTTCTCTGAAGTATCACTGAATGCTGGAAATAAGTTTCTTTTTGAAAATGCCTGGGGAAATAATCTTAAACCACTCACCATTATGCAAATCCCCCACTTCTAGAAAGGATGAACAATTCTCAATAATAGAAACATATCAACTTCCAACAAAGGGCAACACATTCACTCCTATTCTCCAATAAACCTGAATATTCATCAATATGCAAGCATTTTATTCTTGTTGTGAATCCTACTCTGCTTTCCCCAACATTTTTGACACCTCCCCCCTTGCCTAGTATATTTCACCCTCCATGATGATCAATTTAAACACCCCTCATCTCTACAACAAAATTATTTTCAGTAATATTCATACAATGAAAGAAATAATGGTTGGAAATGGCTAGAAAAGAAAAGCAGACAGTGAAAATTCTCTTTTTTTTGTTATGTTGTGTAACTATATATAATCATTTTGGTAATAATAATAAACTTTAATCCCAACTGTGTACTTCTTTTCCTTGACTTTCTTCAGTTGTCATTCCAAGTCTTCACTATTATTTTGCAACTTTTTTTCTTTATTTAAAGCATTTATATTCTTCCCTTCTCACTCCGAAGGGGACTCAGGGCAGAGCACAACATATAAATCTCAAACATTCAATGCCGGAACATAGCTAGACTATATACATACATAAAGATTAAAATCACTTATCTCGTCATTAAAATCCTCTGTTTAAAACCGTCTCAAACATCCATATCAAATTGGGTTGGATGATAAGGTTTCCTATTGCTGCCTCATTGCACTGTCCCAAAGGCTTGGTCCCACAGCCAAGTTTTTACCATCCTTCATCCCTGCCAATCGTACCTTAGAAAGTGGTGGGACGGAGAGCAGGGCCTCCCCGGAAGATCTTAATCTCTGCAATGGTTCATAGAGGGAGATGTGTTTGAACAGGTAAATTGGGCTGGAGCTATTTAGGGCTTTATAGGCTAAAGTCAGCACTTTGAATTGTGCTCGGTAGCAAACCGGCAGCCAGTGGAGCTGGCATATGGTATAGTACAGGGCTGTCCAACTGGCGACCCGGGGGCCATACACGGCCCCCCAGCCTGTTGGACATGGCCCCCGCTATGCCCCCGGCCGCCATTTTTTTTAAAAATCTATTTTTTTAAAAGGCGGCCAGGGGGGGGAGGGGGAGGCGGGGCAGGGAGGAGGAAGTGAGCTGGCTCCTCCTCCTTCACCCTTCCACTCCCTGCACCGCGACTCGCGATTGGAGCTGCGGCGCGTCCGCGGGGGGGAGGAGGGGCGAAGGAGGAGGAAGTCAGCTGGCTGCCTTCTTCCTCCTTCGCGCCTCTCCTCCTTCCCCTCCCGTGCCGGCGCCAGGATCGGGTCAAGGGCGCGGGCGGGGAAAGATGAGGGGCGAAGGAGAAGGCAGTCAGCTGACAGCCTTCTCCTTCATCCCTCTTTTCCCACAAGACGCCAGCGCCCGGGATCCGGCAAAGGCGTGGGCGGGGGAAAGAGGAGGAGGAGGAGGAGGAGAGTTCTCCCTCCTCCTTTTCCCGGGCGCCGCTGCTGTTCCGCGCCGCCGGGAAAGAGGAGGAGGAGGAGTTCTCTCTCCTCCTCCTCTTTCCGCGCTGCGGCGCAGGGGGGAAAAGCGCCCGGAAAGAGGAGGAAGAGGAGGAGGGAGAACTCTCCCTCCTCCTCCTCTTTTTCCAGGCGCCGGCGCACGTGAGGGAAAGAGGGATGAAAGAGAAGGTAGTCAGCTGATTGCCTTCTCCTTCGTCCACTTTCCTCGCGCTGGGATCTGGGCGCCGGCTGCGCACGGGAAAGAGGGATGAAGGAGAAGGCAGTCAGCTGACTGCCTTCTCCTTCATCCTCTTTCCGCCGCGCGCCCGGCACCCGGGATCCCCGCGCACGCGGGGAAAGAGGGACAAGGAGAAGGCAATCAGCTGACTGCCTTCTCCTTCATCCCTCTTTCCCGTCTTTTTTTCAGGATCTCGTAGCCGGGGAAAGAGGGACAAGGAGAAGGCAATCAGCTGACTGCCTTCTCCTTCATCCTCGCGCCGGTGCCCAGGATCCCGGGGGGGAAAAAGAAGAGGAGGGAGAGTTCTCCTCCTCCTCCTCCTCCTCCTCCTCCTTTTCCCGGGCGTTGCTGCTTTCCCTGCACCGCAGCGCCGTGGAAGAGGAGGAGGATTCTCCCTCCTCCTCCTCCTCCTTTTTCCCCGGCGCCGCAGCGCACGGGACACCGGCTGCGCCGGGAAGGGCAGGAGGGTGCGAGGAGGTGGGCCTCCTCCTTCCCAGCGCCGCTGGTGTCCCATGCACCGCGGCGCCGGAGAAAGAGGAGGAGGGAGAATGACAGGTTAGGAGGGGGCTGGGGGCGGGGTGGGGGAGGGGCTGGGGGCGGGGCCTGGGGCGGGGCCTGGGGGCGGAGCCGAACGGCCCCCCAGGTCATCAGTGACCTCAAGTCTGGCCCTTGGCCGGTTAGAAGTTGGACAGCACTGGTATAGTAGTATGATGTCATTTACATATCTTGATGTCCTTTCTCACAATTTTCATGTCTCCTCCCACCAAGACTAATCCAGTTGTCTGCATGGACTGTTTACCATATAAATTAGACAGAGTGATAAAATGCACCCTTCCCTGATCACCTTACCAATGACAAACTGTTCTATTTCTCTATACGTTGATAGTGAGCTTTTGTCCCAAGTATAAACTGCATACCTGAACAGTCAAAATCTTGTGCCACAACCATTTCTTTAAGAGTGGTCCTTTTGATGACCTACAAATTCAAAGGTATTACTATAATATATAAAGGCAAGTTGAGTTTTTTCTTGATTTTTTTTATGCACGTCATTATCCAATGTATGTTTCCAATATAATCCCTGGTACCTCTTCAATTTCTGAACCTAGATTGGTCATCTGGCAATTTTCACTCAATATATGACCTGATTCTTTTAAGTATCACTTAAAACTTCTGGACTTTTTGTGAAAAATTCATATGTTCAAAAACTATTTTTCTACAACTACCCAAAATTTTTGCACCAAAAACTTCAGTCTTTTGTGCAAAGGCCACTATTTTCTATAAAAAAACTTTTTTTTACTAAATATGTAAACTTTTCTATTTTTTCAAATGAGTAATTTAACATCAAAGTTTCCAAATATGAAAAAAAAATCACAGTGAGTTATTTCAATGTGCCAAGACACATTTTCTCTTTGAGGACTAGAAAATTTCTCAGTATTAGTATATCTACTTATATCATATCTTTTGATCAACACATCTTGTTACCATCCAGGATTTCTACTGAACAACATGGACCACAATGGTCCCATGCAGTCATTCTCAACCTGTGGATCCCCAGATGTTTTGGCATTCAACTCCCAGAAATCCTAACAGCTGGTAAACTGGTTGGGATTTCTGGGAGTTGTAGCCAAAACAACTGGGGATCCACAGATCGAAAACCACTGGTCTAGGGGAATTTAGATGTTCAACCCTTCAAACAAAAAGAGCATTTAAAAGTTGTTATAAGAGTAAAATTGATATTCCTGATGATGCACAATTGCTTAACTTTTCCCTAAACGTGGAGGAGTATATCAAGTAGACAAGTATGTAGGAGATCAGTGCCAAGGTGTCAGATATCTATTAATATTTTCATATTGCAGCTAGATTAAAAAAGACAGCTGGTATCTGTGTTTATGCTCATAGTTAGCAGTAAATGTGCTGACAACTCTGGGAAAAGAAGCTGAGGGCAGAATAACAGTTACTTAAGTGGGCGGTAGTTTAAGTCAGGTGGTCAGATGTTCATTCTGCTGGCTTATTATCAATTGGCTGGGGTTCAAGAGGCCACACATTTATGAACTTTCCCTTCCTGTACATGTAACTAAAACCTCTCAGTTATATCTAACATATACAAGCTTCTGCATTTTCTGATGTGACAGAGAGGATAACCTGTCCAAAATATTTTGCTGCCTGACCCACATTTTACTGTCAAGATGCCATAGTACCCAAAGGCTGCCAAGTTATTTTTGCACTTGAAAGAGGAAATCCCAAAAGTACCTCTCAATATTCCTGGCAGTAAACTACCTTTAACACAGCAGTAACTGCAATATATGGACAGCATAAAATTAGTCTAGCTACAGACAACAGCTGAGTCTACATGTCACATGAGCAAGTGTATTAAATAAAAGCTAACTTTTATCTTCCTGAAATCTTTAAAATTCGATATCTCTTGCTAGCTAAGAAATTCTATCCCCGGTCTGAAATGAGGAATGGCACCCTGTGTATGCAAGGATAACTATGCACATTATACCTGAATAAGTAAAAGTCTCCTTGTTTTAGAGCTGGATGTTTGTACTAATCCTGCATGCATCTGCATGGGAGCATCACAGTTTCATATTAAATTACTTCTGACTGAACATGTATAGGATTGTGCTGTGTTCTAGACTGTGATGTGATACACATCCAGAGGAAGGCTACGTTGGACTCTATGCAACTTGTAAGACAGGGCCAGTATGTGTTGCCTGAAGCAAAAGAAAAAGATGGTGCTTTTTTCCATTCCATCTACACAAGCTGTCTGGTTTGGCAGTTCAATTTTAATTCAGCAGTGATTGTCAGGCTGGGGGTGGAAGGCAAATTCCTTACCAAAAATAGTTTCCTAGGAGCCACAAAACCCAGTTAGGAAGAATAATGAAGGAGAAAGAACTTTGTGAAATTTGCCACCTGTATTTATACAAGTCCTTAATAAATTTTTCTGTGCAGAAATAAAGTTGAGTTTTTGCATGAAAATATTTTATATGCACATACACAATTTTACTTCCAGAAACATATATAATTTTTGTTCAAAGTGTGCATGCTTTGCAAAACAACAACAACAACAACAATGCACCTCCCTAACAAGCCAATACAAAAACACATTTGGAAATGGGGTAATTTTTTGAATAAAAAGATTTTAAATGTACAATACCTATCAACATAGATTTCATATGAAAATTACATTATTTCTGCACAGAACAGTTTTCTCAGACAGTTATGCAAATTCTAGGTGAAAACCTCAGAAACAGAAAACTGCAGAAATTATTCATTATGCACTAGAGGGCAGCAAGAGAAGTCACATGGGACACAGCTCTCTCTTCTAAATCTTGTTGCCACTTCCTATGGCCTGTGGCACATGCTTCAATTCTTTTATGATAGAACTGGCCTTATCCAGCATAAAGATATGGGGAATTGCACTGCAGATGAATCTTTTAGTTATGATTTGAGCTATACTTTTAAAAAAGAAATGCATTGATAAAATGAGGAATTTCTTCAGCATTGCACTAGACGAAGGGTTTTTTTTGAGAGGGATAAGTAATATTTTAATAAATACACCCAGTGCTCTCAGGCTGCTGGTAGACTAATAGAACCATAAAGCTGGAAGAGATCTCAAAGGCCATCCAGTCCAATCCCCTGTCGTGCAGGAATATACAAACCAGTCCTGGCAGATGGTCATCCAGCTTTTGCTTTAAAACTTACATACACTTGAAGGCAGAGTATTCAACTGCCTCTGCTAATCCCCTGTAGCGCTGCATAGCAGTACTCAGTGGGGGCTCCCAAGTCAATGAGAAAGTGAATCTACCCCTGATTTCAATTTAAACCTGAAAGGAGCTGTCCAAGATATTGATCCTAGTTTCTGAGAAAAAGGAATGAGTGAAGAAACTGAAACCACAATGACACATGATTATGTCATCCAAATATTGCTTTGTTCAAATATTGTTCCATGTACTTCCAATTTTGGTCTAAATTGCCATATATTGTTGTTTTTGTTGGAAGAAACAGGAAGTGAGTCTACATTAAAAAGGTTCATTTTTACTTATCATTATGGGAGCTGGCCTCTTAGAAATTTTCCTGCAATTTCTGCTTTCTATATAGTATTAGTTAAAAGCATCCCCAGCACAGTTGACTGCAATGTCAGGGAAGCCAGAGCCCTGCTTCTCCTTCCATATTAATTTTCTTGCATTACCGTTATATATGTCTGGCCATAGACTGTGAGTAGGCAGGATCTGCTTTTTGTCATAGATATGGTTTCTTTTAATCTTAGCGTTTTCAGGGCTTTGCGTTTCATCTGGTTCACCACTATGCACAAGAGGTCAATTCACAGCCCTTTTTTAGATTACCCTAACTCTCAATGATCACATGACTCCCTGCTAAATGGGATACATTTGCTGAGTTTGGTTTTTATTATATGTGTGTATATGTAACGTCAAGTTACCAGTTGACTTATGGTGACCCCAAGAGTTTCATGGAATGTTCTAAGGCAAAGCATCCTCAGAAACTGTTTTGCCAATTCCTTTCTCTGAAACATTGCCTATACCACTTGGTATTAATTGGTGGTCTTCAATCTATGTACTAAGAAGGACAGATTCAGTTTAGCTTCCAAGTTCAGGTGGGGTCTGGTGCAATTGGGGTATTTAGGCTGTCTTTATTGTATTACATGATCGACACTATAATCTTATTGTGAAACTTAAGAGGATCCAGTTTGGTTAGTGATCTGCAAATCCATTCAATAGCACAGGCCTCTAGCACATATCTGCTTTTCACAGGAACTTCCCCAGAGAAACAAAATAAAAAGGAAACATTACAGAATTTTAGATAAACTTAAATTATGTAGAACAACACCACCCTGTGGTTGGAGGTGTTACTTTCATTATATTTATTTGGAAGTAAACTCTGTAGTTTCCACTAGAGCTTATTCTCAGATAAATGTTTACTGAACTGCATCTTAAATGGATTATAGATCTCAATATTGCAAAATCTTATGATACCTCCAAAGAATTCTTGCTTGAGGCCTATACTGTGCTCCCCATCAAGCCTGAGCTCTCATTTGTATGGAAAGCTACTTTATGCACCTGTTCAAGGCAATTGTGTGAGCAAAGATAGTAAGTTAGAACAGGATTCCCTTCCCTAGCCAAACATCTAAGTTGGGAGGGAAGTATAACTTCACTCCTGTCCCCTTTCCCCCGTGAACTTCCTCAGCAGAAAATTGAGGCATGAATCCACCATAAATCTGACCATTATTTCCCCCCATATGCCAAACTTTGCCACCTTGTCTATTTGGTAGTACCGTGTTTCCCCGAAAGTAAGACAGCGTCTTACTTTCTTTTCGAAAAAAAGTCCCCTCGTCTTACTTTCGGGTACGTCTTATATAAACTAAGACGTACCCCATCACCACGCCCAGCCGCCGCCGCCACGCCGCCGTGGCACACCTCCGCAGCGCAGCTTTCTGGACAAAGGAAGGGAGGGGGAAGAAAGCCAGAAGCATGGCAAAGCGCCGCTGCATCAGAGTGACGCGTCGTCGCTCTGCCCTGCCCCTGGCTTTCTTCTCCCTCCCTTTCTTGGACAAAGGAAGAGTGACGCGTCGTCGCTCTGCCCCGCCCCTGGCTCTCTTCTCCCTCCCTTTCTTGGACAAAGGAAGAGAGGGGAAAGAGAGCCAGGGCAGGGCACGCGTCAGAGAGATGCGTCGTCGCTCTGCCCCGCCCCTGGCTCTCTTCTCCCTCCCTTTCTTGGACAAAGGAGAGAGGGGAAGAGAGCCAGGGGCGGGGCACGACGACGCGTCAGAGTGATGCGTCGTTGCTCTGCCCTGCCCCTGGCTCTCTTCTCCCTCCCTTTCTTGGACAAAGGAAGAGGGGGGGAAGAGAGCCAGGGGCGGGGCAAAGTGACGACGCGTCACTCTGACGCAGCGCATGCTTTGCCATGCTTCTGGCTCTCTTCCCCCTCCCTTGGAGGCCTGGCAGAAAGGAGGTGTGCCGCGGCCGATGGGCCGGTTGCGGCGGCGGTGGCGTGGGCATGGCGACGAGGTACGGCTTACATTCAAGGTACGGCTTACATTAGCCGACCCCCCTGACACCCCCGATACGTCTTACAATCGGGGGTGTCATACTTTCGGGGAAACACGGTATTAACCAACCCCTCTTGTGTGGAGTGTTACAGGCTTTCTCTGTTAATAAATGTTTCCCTAAATCTTTACTGACTTAAATGATCCTTAGGCATTGCTCCCATTATAGCAATCCAAATTGTATATACTGCATATGGTTCATTGCATCACAGCTACATAGGTATTTTACAGTGGTGATGGGATTTCAAGCCTAATCCCTAGCCAATAATATGAGAACAAAGAACGGTATTTTATATTGAGCCCAAAACCATATATTCTAACCAATGGTTTATTTATTTATTATTATTTGCAATACTTTTACCCCGCCCTTCTCACCCCCGAAGGAAGACTCAGGGTGGCAACAAAGCAACAATGTGATACCTAATACAATACAAAAACCATAAAATAACATTTACAACATTTAAACAACATCACAATACACAGTTGTTAAAAACAGTGTTCCGTCCACAAATCAGGTTAAAAACAAGAAGCCCTATTTCATATGTCAACTTGCAAATCCTATACTAATCCACATGCTGCATTCTGCTATTGTGCAAAGGCCTGCTACTGTGCAAAGGCCTGGTCCCATACCCAGGATTTCACTTTTTTCCTAAATGCTAGGAGGGATGGGGTTGATCGTATTTCGCTTGGAAGCGCATTCCTCTTCATCCTAGACGGAAGTGACTAGTGGATTGCCACAGGATTTGGTCCTGGGCCCAGTACTGTTCAACATCTCTATTAATGCCTTGGATGAAGGTTTGTGCTTATCAAGTTTGCAGATGACTCCAAATTTGGTGGGATAGTTAATACTCTAGAGGACAGGATCAGAATTCAAATTGACCTGAGCAGGTTACAGAGGTGGGCCAAAATTAACAAAATGAATTTCAACAAGGACAAATGTAAGATACTACACTTAGGCAGAAAAAACTGAAATGCAAAGATGCAGAATGGGGGATGCCTGGTTCGACAACAGTCAATGTGAGAAAGATCTTGGAATCTTCATGGACAACAAGTTGAACATGAACCAACAGTGTGATGCAGCAACTAAAAAAGCCAATGGGGTTTTGGGTTAGATCAAAAGAAGCATAATGTCTAGATAAAAAAAATCATGCTGCCTCTTTGGTTAGATCCCATCTGGATTACTGTGTCCAATTCTGGGCACCACAGTTAAAAAAGAGATATTGACAGTCTGGAAGGTGTCCAGAGGAGGGCAACTAAAATTATCAAAGTTCTGGAAACCATGCCATATGAGGAGCATTTTGAAGAACTGGATATGTTTAGCCTTCAGAAGAGAAGGTTGACAAGAGACATGATAGCCATGTATAAACATGAAAGGATGTCATAAGGAAGAGAGAGCAGTGGGATGTTGTAGGTTTTTTGAGCAGTATGGCCATGTTCTAGAAGCATTCTCTCCTGTGAGGTCACAACCTCCGAGGATGCCTGTCATAGATGCAGGTGAAACGAGAGGAGAGAATGCTTCTAGAACATGGCCATACAGCCCAAAAAAACCTACAACAACCCAGTGATTCTGGTCATGAAAGCCTTCAACAAGAGAGAGCAGGCTTGTTTTCTGCTGCCCTGAAACTAAAACTCAGAGCAATGGGTTCAATTACAGGAAAGGAGATTTCCCCCTGAACATTAGGAAAAACTTCCTGACTGTAAGAGCTGTTCAGCAGTGGAACTCTCTGCCTCAGAGTGTGGTGGAAGCTCCTTCCTTGGAAGCTTTTAAACAGAGGCTGGATGGCCACCTGTCAGGGGTACTTTATGCTTTTCCTAGATGGCAGAGGCTTGGACTATATGGCCCATGTTGTCTCTTCCAACTCTATCATTCTATTATTCTATGATCATAACACTGTCGACACTAACTGGCAGTTACTTTACAGCAGGAGTGTCAAACTCATTTTCACCAAGGACCACAACAACCTTATGGTTGCCCCAAATGGCCATTTCTCATTTTAAGCCTGTATAGATGCAACTATGGTGCCCTGGATTTGAAAACTTCATGGGCCACATAAAAAATGTGTGGGCCAAATATGGCCCATGGGCCTTGCATTTAACACAAGTGCCCTACAGAATTTCCAGCAGGATGGCCCAACCAGCAGTTGTTGTTGCTGTTCGGGCCTCGAGTGGATTCCTCGGGATGGGTAAGTGACCGGAGTTGTCTGTTCGGAGGTTGCTGCCCCCTGGACCAGGGCTTGGCTTGCCCTTGGTCGAAGCGGCAGGGCTCAGACGATCCTGGGGCTGGCGCCGAGGCTTCTACCATGGCTTCTACCTGTGTTGCAGGGGCCTTTGGAGGGGAGCCTGGCTTGCCACGTTCTTCGTCTAAGGATGGAGTCTGCCACTGCCGCCGATGCCTGGCTCTCATGGAGAGAGAGGCCTGGAGGGAGCTGTTGGAGGCTGGGATGCTAAAATGCAGGCCAGGGAATATGGCAGATGACCTTGGAGATGTGCCCAGCCATGCCATCTCGTTGAGCTCCCCACGCAGGCGCAGGAGGACCCACAGAAGGAAACAAAGGAGGACCTTGCAGTTATCACGAGGGCTGGCCGAGGACGCTACTCCCGTTTCAGTTCCGGTTCCAGACCAGGGAAATTCAGCCACTGAGAGGTTGGCTGCTCAACTTTCCCTGTTGCTCCAGCAGGGGGCTCTGGTGCTAGCTGATACTGCTGTTGCTCTTGAGGCCCTGTTAAGGGACCTTCCACCTGCAGCTGGCCAACTGGGGACCTTCAAGTTAGCCAGGAAGCGGAGGAGGTTCCACACCAGGATCTTTTGGAATATTAGCTCCAGAAGCTGAGAGCATTCTTTGGTGAGCCCCCAGCCCCAGAAACAGGACAATACAATGGGTAAGAGACTTGTCTCTGAGTCACTGGGACCAGAGGGTCGAGATGGTTCTCCCCCAGACTGGAGACCTTTTGAGATATTTTGGGAGTGCCACACCTTCCCTCTTTCAACTGTGTGATAGATACCACCGCTGGACGATCTCCTTTGGCAGCACGTCTACCTCCATGGGACTTGAGCTTCACTCCGGCCCCATGCTTTTCTGCCGCTTTTCTTTAAGAGTTGCATACCATCTGGTTTTACGTCTCTTTCTGCTGGTAGTGCACTTGAGTGCAAACCAAGTCTTTAAATGGCTTTCCCACTTTCTTGTTTACGTAACCGCCTTTGTTTTACTCTGTTGTTCTTTGTTTATGTGTTATTCTCTGTAAACCCTCCGAGCCCTTGGGAAGTGGCGGTATGTAAGTTTGAAGCATAAATAAATAAATAAAAATAATTAGCTCCAACCTAGCTAAAGATGATAGCTCCTCTGTTACCAGAGGGAGCAGTCATGAGGTCCTCAATCATTTTTTTTACAGAAAGAGTCCCTCATAAGATACTGTGGGCTAAAGAAAATGGGGCAATTGGGGCTAAAGCTCTTGTTCCAAACTAGAGTGAAAAATAGGGGGGGGGGGGGGGGTTGCAGATGCGGCTAGTGGCAGTGACTTCTCAAATACATCCCAACAGCTGAGCTAGGCTAAGCAGTTCTGACAATGTGTGGTTGTTGGAAATAGGCTCCTGGCCAGGATGCAAGGCTTGTCTCTGTGAAGCTGTAACCAATGATGATGTGGTTTGTTTTCATTCAGGTCCAGTGTCCCTGTTCATGCTTTATTCCCAACTGCAGGCATGAGAGAATAATGAGCCTGATAAGTATTCTGTCTATGGTTTATGTTTCTTCAGATCCTGGTTTTGTGTCCATTGCCTTTTCCCCTAGCTTGCTCTGCCTGTGTCTTTGTGTGTGTGTGTGTGTGTGTGTGTGTGAGAGAGAGAGAGAGAGAGAGAGAGAGAGAGAGAGAGAGAGAGAGAGAGAGAGATCACTTTGGTTCTTTTCTTTTAATCAGCATCCCATTTTCTAATTTTTGCTTTGAAGAGCCAATTCACACAACCAAATCTGGAATCTATTTTCAACCATGCTGATTTTTTTTGTTGCTGTTAAAAAAAGAAGCCTGTCTGAATTGAATGCCTCCCTGCTTACTGAAGTGGCTGTCCCAATTTCCAACTTGGAAGCTCTGTATTAGAGTTACTGGGCCACAGCAAATGTTCAGTTGGAAATGTTTTCAGTGGTATATTACACTGAAGTCTGGATATATGGTACTCAGATGAATGCTTCAATGGACTTACATTCAAGCCAAACTGAGGGAAGGAAAAAAGCCAACACATACTGAAATGATAAGTGAGCTGGCCTGGAAACCATTAACCACTGTTCATTAACATCTTTGGCCATATCAGAAAGAATACTTTTGTTGCTGCTGTTTTATTGTGAAACTGTGGCTTCTTTGTTTTAAATGCTCACATGGTCATTTGGCCATTATTTGCTATCAGTGCTTATGGCACAAAGTGCATTAGTTCAATACTAAATAAATAAAAGAAGGGAAATACAATTAGTTCCATGGGGTCATGATATCATCCTATTCACTATGTGATATATAATTGGGAAGAAGAGCATATGAGATATTTCTCGAGGGCATAGTAACAGAAGGGCTCCCAAATTAGAGCACTGATCCCTCCAAATAAAATTTTTGCCCTCCTCCATGAAATTTTGTTGTGCTCCCCAAATTTCCTAGAATTATAATAACTTAAAATGTAACTTAAAACTGCAGCTGAATGTTCAAAAATTACAATTTATGTATCCAAAGAAAAGGTGGAAAAGAATTACCAAGGGAATGCAAACACAGCAAATGTATGCATCATGGATATGAACAATTTTGAATCTCACTGGACACTGAAAGAAATGTCTTTATGCAAGGGCCAATGTGTACTTCAGGTGGGAGAAAGATGAAGGGGTTGCTGCGGAAGTGGCACCTGTAAAATGGTAATGAGATGCACCAACTGAGACAGAAACAAATGAAATCAGAAGAAAAATATGTACATAAATCCTACTGTTAAACCCCAGTCAGAGTTCCTCCCTGGAATCTATGGTAACTTGGTAAATCAATACTTATATATGTCCCATTGGTACCATGGGTCTACTGTAGTTTGAACTAATAATATGATTAAGGCCTTGGCATTTGGTGTAGTTTCTTTCTACACAGTGGAACAGATAGTTTTAATCTGTACATCGATAGAGATTATTCTGAAGAGCTGTAATTGAAAAAATAGACCCCCAAGAGTGATAGTGAGAGTTGGCTATATGATAACATGGTGTCAATTTCACTTTAAGGTGAAACGCATAAAGGGGATTAGGATGGAGAAGGAGATATTCAAGGTAAGGCAGAGCAGGAATTTGAAAAGGATTAGCATTTACTCTAATGAGGCTGGTTATACAGTAGTTAACTGAGGCTGAAAGAATGTGAAATATACAGTACATTCTTCAGGGGGAGATTCCTTCTGCCAGAGTCAGTGCATTCTATTTGTGGCCTCTAGCCTCTATGTAATGGGCTGGATATTATATTATGGAGCACCAACACTTCCCATATTGCAGGAGAGACATTTCAAACAGTTGAGTTCAGAAATGTTGCAAAACCCAAGATAACCTAGTTGTAGTACAAACTTATGGCAGTTCTACACAGCCACATACTATGGGATGAAATAAGCATCCAACATGCTGTTTCCAACCTACTTGTGGCTTGACATGGATGTCCTGAGCCACCTTGGCAGCAGGCTGGTGTCCACACTGCCCAGCCGTGTCAAAATCAGTTCAATGCCACTGGGTATGGGTTCAAATGCCATTCCTTCTCCTTCTCCATCATTGTTAGCAACAGGAGCAGCAACAAGACCTACCTGCTACTTGTCCAGTACTTTTCATGGTTCCATGCCATGTGGCTGGCAAAGATCCTGGGATGAGCAAGAAAGGAACCCCTCTCCCTCTCTTCCCAGGTGCCTTTGCCAGGAAGAGTGTCAAGCAAGCAGCAGAGCAAGCACCAGATAGGCCTTGATGTTGCTACCACAGCTGGAAGCAGCAGGGAAAATCTATCCCAGATCCCTGGGCTATCTGAAGACATCCTTAGCTGATTTTAAACTGGCTAAAGGTTTTGCACTGTCCAGGGCCGTAGCCAGGATTTTGATTTGGGGGGGGGGGCTGAGTTTGGTTTGGGTGGGCTGAGACTGGGTGGAAGAGGGTCTACCCTAGTAAACCTTTTGTATTGTTATCCCAATAACCCCATTAATGTGGGATATAATGAGCATGGTGATCAGATCATGATTTAAATGCGCGTAACAGTTTAAATAATGTACCAGTAAGGCCTTTTCGCGGACCATCCTGAGAATTTCGGGGGGTGAAGCCCTTTAGCCCCCTGGCTACATGCCTGGCACTGCCAGAACCCAAGGGAAAGACCAAATTCCAGTTCAGGATTTGGGGTTACCCCATATTTTATTAAAACTGGGATATAGCCATATTAAGTGGCTTTCAAGATAAACCAGATCAGACAATGTGCATTTTGTGGCCACCTGATCCACGTTAATACTGGTCAGTGTAGATGGGTCTTTAATGGCAAACACACCAGTATCATTTTAGCAACACCTAGAAAAGTTATTGTGATATGCTGGCTGAAGAATGGACACCAAAATAACTTTTTAGAATGGTTATACATAATACAAATATTTTTGGAATTTCTATTCTAATATGTCCTCTCATAATGCAAAACAAAAGGAGTCACAGAAGACCCATGAGTTTCTCTCATATTGGAAAACAATATGAGATAAACGCATGGGTCTTCCATTACTGCTTTTATACCATAACATGCTTTTTCATATATTAGAAATCAGAATATAATTGTGATAAATCTGTGAGTAGTATATTTACATGCACAGCATGGTTGGGGAATCTATTGACCAAGTACTGCACCCCTATCATCCACCTATCACCACAGGCTCAGTTGACAGGGGTTGTTGGGGAGTGAAGTTGAACTAGACCAGGAAAGTGTTAGGTTACCCAGTTGAACTACAGCACAAACCTATGCATGTTTGTTGTGTTGTATGATTCATGACAATTACATCCAAGAAGATCTAGATGTGATATCACTGAACAGATTAGTTCCTGCTATTGCAGAAGAACTTCTCCCTGAAAGCCAATGCGGCGTCAGAGCAAAAAGGAGCACCACAGATATTGTTTTTGCCCTTACACAATTGCAAGAGAAATGTAGAGAGCAGAACAAAGGGCTCTATGTAACATTTGTCGACCTCACCAAAGCCTTCGACACTGTGAGCAAAAAAGGTCTCTGGCAGATCCTGGAACGTCTAGGATATCCCCCCAAATTCCTCAAAATGATTATCCTGTTACATGAGGGCCAGCGCGGTCAAGTCAGATATGGCAATGCTCTCTCAGAGCCCTTTCTAATAACTAATGGAGTGAAACAAGGTTGTGTTCTTGCACCAACCCTATTTACAATCTGCTTCAGCATGATGCTCCAAAGGGCTACGGCAGATCTCGAAGAAGAAGGCATATATATACGCTATCGTACTGATGGTAGCTTGTTCAACTTAAGCCATCTGAGGGCTCGCACTAAGACTCTAAACTATCTAGTCCGTGAGCTGCTTTTTGCTGACGATGCTGCCCTTGTCGCCCATTCAGAAGCAGCCTTGCAGTGCCTAACATCCTGCTTTGCAACAGCTGCAGAGCTGTTTGGGCTGGAAGTCAGCCTGAAGAAAACTCAAGTTCTCTACCAGCCCGCACCACAGGAAGAACACCATCATCCCCACATCAGCATAGGCAAATCCGTTCAGCTGTTCACCTACCTGGGAAGCATCATCTCTTCAGATGCCAAGATTGATAAAGAGATAGATCACAGATTAGCAAAGGCATATAGTGCATTTGGAAGACTTCACAAAAGAGTCTGGAGCAACAACCACCTGAGGCAAAGCACAAAACTAAGTGTGTACAGAGCTATCATACTGTCTATTCTCCTCTATGGGTCTGAAACATGGGTCACCTATCACCAACACTTATGACTCATCGAACGCTTTCATCAGCACTGTCTTCGCACAATCCTAAATATACACTGGACATGATTATGTGGTGAATGTTGCTGTTCTTGAGCAAGCAGGGATCACCAGCATCGAGGCCATGCTATTGAAAACACAGCTGCGCTGGGCGGGGAACAACTCTAGGATGGAGGACCACCGCCTTCCAAAGATACTACTCTATGGTGAACTTGCCACGGGTCAGCACAAGAGAAACGCCCCCAAAAAGAGATATAAACAACATCTCATGCTCGGCCAGATTGATCACCCTGGCCTCATATCAGGAGGCATGGAGATGCACTATCCACAATGCTGCGGCCTCTTTTGAGGGTCTCAAAGAGAAACGACAATGCAGAAAGAACCGCAACTTGGAAACAACATCACCCAAGGAGACTTTCTGCTGTGCTTTCTGCAACCGGACTTGCCTATCTCAGATTGGCCTTTTTAGTCATCAACGCGCTTGTAAAAAGCGTGGGATGACTCCTTCCTAAGAATCTTCGTTCACGAAGTAATGCCGAGAGAGATTTACAATATTTGTACACCGCCCCTCTCAGCCCGCAGGTGACTCAGGGCGATTTTATGTTATGACTCTGCTGACAAGAGTAAAGACTTTTCTGTTCCTTTTTCCTCTTGCTTGTGTGTCTTTTGTACTGGACTTGTCTAAAGTCCCCTCATGCGCAACACCGTGTACATAGGAATTGGATCCATGTTTTTTCAATCTATAGTCCGATCGCCCAACAGTCTCAATGACCCTTGGCTTGAAAAATTTGAAGAGCCCTGCCTAACCTACACTGAGCCAGGAACTGCAGCCCAGATGGAGGAGGGCGGGCTTAATATGGAGATGAGCTACTCGTGGTGCAACGTGGCCCCCTACTGACCAAGCGAGGAATCCCGCTTCCCAAGATCTCTGGCGCTGACCAACGTCTGGGAGTGCCTAGTCTACCTGAAAGGAGCCAAAGCCTCACAAGAGGGGGGGGGGGGTCACGTGGGAGAGGCCGAGCGGGAGCCGCGTGGCGAGGCACAGCAGCTTTTCGACGCGCGAGGAAGCCCTCGGGGAAGGGAAGCGAGCGCCTTTGGGAAACTTCAGAAGAAAGACTTCCACGGGAGCGGAAGAAGAGGGAGCCAAAGGGCTGAGGCGAGGGCGCGAGCCGACGCGCGGGGCTAGGGCGCGTGCCCGTCCGTCCGTCCGGCGCAGAAGCGAAAGCCCAAGGGGTTCGCAGCTCGAGTTTAATGACGGACGAGTACTCTTCGCAGCGGGGGAGCGGGTACGACTCCCGTGCTCTTCTCAGGGAGACGCAGCGCTTTCCTCTCCGCAGCCTGTCAAGGGAGAGGAAGCGAGGCAAGGCTCCTCATTCCCCGGCTTCAAAACAGAAGAACAAAACCTCCCTCTGAGGGACTTGAAGCGACTCCGCTCTTTGGCGGTCCCTCCTTTTAAAGCGGAGAGGAAAAGGACAGCAAGAGAAGAGAGGAGAAACCAATCCTCTCAGCCTGGACCCGCGCTTCCCTCTTTCCCGGACGCCCTTTGAGAGGAGCTCTCTCTCTCTCTCTCTCTCTCTCTCTCTCTCTCTCTCTCTCTCTCTCTCTCTCTCTCTCTCTCTCTCTCTCTCTCTCTCTCTCTCAAACATTGCGCGTGGAATGACGGCGGAGGGCCCCGCCCCCCTCCTCTTCCTTCGCCTGGTGCCAAAATAACTGCAAAATGGGGGAGTTCAGAGGCTGAAGTGGTCTCCTCCTCATTTCCCGCCACCCCGTAGAGCAGCGTTTCTCAACCTGGGGGTCAGGACCCCCCGGGGGGGGGGGTCGTGAGGGGGATGTCAGAGGGGTCACCAAAGACCATTAGAAAACACAGTATTTTCTGTTAGTCATGGGGGTTCTGTGTGGGAAGTTTGGCCCAATTCTATCGTTGGTGGGGTTCAGAATGCTCTTTGATTGTAGGTGAACTATAAATTCCAGCAACTACAACTCTCAAGTGTCAAGGTCTATCTTCTCCAAACTCCATATTGAGTATTTGTGCCAAGTTTGGTCCCGATCCATCATTGTTTGAGTCCCTAGTGCTCCCTGGATGTAGGTGAACTACAACTCCAAAACTCAAGGTCAATGCCCACCAAACCCTTCCAGTATTTGTTGTTGGTCATGGCAGTTCTCTGTGCCAAGTTTGGTTCAATTCCATCATTGATGGAGCTCAGAATGGTCTTTCATTGTAGGTTTACTATAAATCCCAGGAACTGCAACTCCTAAATCACAAAAGTATCCCCCCACCCTTTTCTCCCAAACCCATCAGTATTCAAATTTGAGCGAATTGGATATCTGTGCCAAATTTGGTCCAGTGAGGAAAATACATCCTGCATATGAGATATTTACATTAGGATTCATAACAGTAGCAAAATTACAGTTATGAAGTAGCAACGAAAATAATGTTATGGTTGGGGGTCACCACAACATGAGGGGTCACGGCATTAGGAAGGCTGAGAAACACTGCCGTAAAGGAAGCAGAGGAGAGGGAGAAGAGGCGCGCGTTAGGACTCGGGGGAAACCGCCCGCGCGCGCGCGCTCCTTCCCTCCCCTCTCAACCTCTCTCTTTCTCTATCTCCCTCTCTCTCTCTCTCTTTTGGCCCCCTCCCTCCATCTCTCCATCCTTCCTTCCTTTTCCTCGCGCGTCTTCAATCAGCTTGGGCTCCTCATCAGATGAGGGCGAGCGCGGGCTCCAGCCGCGCGCTACAGCGAGAGCGAGGCAGTCGGAGAGAGACCCGCTCCTAACTCACTCGCTCGCTCACTCACTCACTCTCGGGGCTTGACCCGATGCGAGGGATGTTGGCGAGGCGCGCGGAGGCTCGGCTCCTCGGCTCCGGTCCTTGCTGCCGCCGCCGCTATTGCTGCCGTGGGAAGAACGGGATGTGAACTCCCTGCAAAAGCATGACTAGGATTGCGTCGCTTGCCATTCTTTTGCAGCTCTTGCGGACCACCGGGGGACAAGGCTTCGCAGGTAAGGGCTTCGGTCGGAAGGAGGTGGGAGCCAAACGCGAAAGCGGGCTCAGTCAAGGCTTGGCTTTTGAACTCAGCCTGCGCTTTGGAAGAGAAGGGATGGGCGGCGGCGCCTTTTGCGTCGGTCCCCTTTTTGTCCCTTCTTCGCCGCTCCATCGAATAGCCCAGCCATTCCTTCCATCTTTCGGAGATTGTGTTGGAAGTCACTTGGTTTGGGTTCTCTGGCTGCAGCATCTTGGGTTGTATGATTTGCGGTGTGGGAGAGCTTTATTGTCAGCCGGAACACAAGAAGATACAATATATTTATATACATTACATACCTATATTGTCTTGTGTTCAGGTTGGCATTAAAGCTCTTAAGTTTTGTCTAGCATTTTTCCCTCCAGATCTTCAAAGAGGAAAGCACACACCAACACTGGAAAATCATCCAGGTTCCACTCTAAGAACCCATTGATCTAAGTCTCCCATTGGACTCAATGAGAATACTTCTGAGTAGTTGTGTACTGGATACATGCTTAGTCAGAGATGGACAGTCGGTGTACCCCAAGG
Organism: Anolis apletophallus; assembly: GCA_030556195.1. NCBI lineage: Eukaryota > Metazoa > Chordata > Lepidosauria > Squamata > Anolidae > Anolis > Anolis apletophallus. The sequence continues at coordinate 41,428,653 of JARBWK010000005.1, forward strand.
AAAGTGCACGAGAGGCTTTCCATCCTTGGGTTGCTGTGAGTTTTCCAGGCTGTATGGCCATGTTCCAAAAGCATTCTCTCCTTGGAAAAACTCTAAAATCAGGACAGTAAATAAAGAGCAAGACTCAGAAAGCAGAGGAATTCCAGACAAGAATCAATCAGGGCCAGCTAACACCTCCCAACAAAGGACCCCCCAGGCAGCAACCAGCCAGGCTTTGAAGCTGCAAGACCATTAAATGCACATCAAAGCAGCCAATTGCAACATTCACACCTGCCTCAAGCAGACAAGAGTTCTTTCTCCCACCCTGGACATTCCACAGAGATATAAACCTCACTTGCCTAGTTTCCACCTGACCTCACAACCTCTGAGGATGCCTGCCATAGATATGGGCAAAGCATCAGGAGAGAATGCTTCTGGAACATGGCTATACAGCCCGGAAAACTCATAGCAACCCAGTGATTCTGGCCATGAAAGCCTTTGACAACACTTTCCACCCTTGTCTTCAAGATCTGGGTAATACGTTTGTAAGGAATGTTATTGCTTCAATACACAGCTGAGCGCAAATCCAATGAAGTCTTCAGCTTCAGAAGTGGAACTTCCAAATGAACGGCTTTCTTTCTTTTCTTTGACATCCTTGTAGATTTGCCCTTAAAAACCTGGGTTGCTTTTGTGACTAGCGTGATCTTGAAGGCACGTCTTCATTCTTGGAGTCAAGACACGCTGGTCCTTTTTATAGTAAACAGTTGGTATTCATCAAAGGAGGGGGAAGAGTGCCAAATATTTCAAAAATGTGTGACATGAGGACTGGGAGTCCAACTGCACCTTTAATCATAACTTGAGGAGTCTATTTAGAAGTCCATAGGGTTATTTCCCCTGCCTTATTATTAGAGACCTTGGAATCTAAAAAAGGTTGGCATAACTTTGGATGGTTGGGAATGTGGGCTGGTGCTTCTTTCACACTTGTCGAAATCCGTCCCTGGGGAGCTGTGTCTTGGAGCACATGGAGCTAAAAAATAGAAGCCTCTAATCTTTGGATGGATTTTTCTTTTTTGATTAAGTATGATTCTGATAACTTTTGGAACACTACTTTTATGACTCTACTCAGGACTGTGTATGTGCATGCAAAGTGGCTCTAAATTAGGTCATGCTTCAAAAGTAATAGCCGTCTCAGTTTAGAGTGAAGATTCAGTTTTTCTTTGGTGTAGAAAAGGTTTATGTCTATATCTATCTGTCTATGATGTGACTTTTGAGATTAGCTCCAACCGAAACCTCGAAGTTTAATCAAACTTTAAAAGCAAGTTAGGTAGGGAACCTAACAAACAAGGAGATCATGAACCTGAAACAAATCTTTACATGTCAGTAAAGCCTTTCAAGGGAAGTTTATGCAGAAATTCTGAGAGTGGAAGTGAGCTTACTAAGCTTTGTGAAGTCCAGAGTGATATGTGTAGTGTGCACTTTAGGCTAACTGAGGAATACTACAACCTAGCTTGAATGACAGGGAATTGCTCATGCTCTTATGTGAAAATTTAGAAAAACGGAGAAGGGATCAATTTGCTAAACCTGTTCACTTGCTGTGTGCGTTTTATGAAGCTCCAAAAACTACTGTGCAGTCCTGTACTTGCCTACTCTGATTTAAGTCCCACTGAGTTCAATAAGACTCACTCCCAGCGGACGGAATTTAGGCTCGTACTCTAAAGCATCCTATATACTCTTTGCTAGTAGTGTTCCTACCAAAGAGCTTATTCAGTGTCTAAATTCCAAGTCATGTTACACTGAATCTGATTGTCCAATGCTAAACATATTAACTGATGTTCAAGGGATTTGCTCTATCGTAACACTGATAAGCCTGCTGTGCTTATCTGTTTTCCCATTTCATTTTCTGGATTTGATTTTGTATTAATTTGTCTCCTTTACTTTTCCTTTGATGTTATTATTTGCTGTATGTACTTTATTTTGATTTGTTGTAATTATTTTGGGCTTGGCCTCATATTAGCTGCCTTGAGTCCCCGTTGGAGAGATGGTGGCAGGGTATAAATAAAGTTGTTGTTGTTATTATTATTTACTACATTTCTTTGCCTCCCTTCTCATCCCGAAGGGGACTCAGAGCGGCTTACAAGCCATATGAACATACATTATTATTATTATTATTATTATGTGTGTACAATATAAACCACAAGCTTTATCTTGACCATGTTTAAATTTTGAAGGAACTTCGTTACCAGTTTAGACATTTGCTTAGAGTTGCAGGTGGCAGAGTCTCATTATGACTGTGGTTATGAGCGTATTTATTATGCATTGGATTCTATTGGAACTGGTAGAAATTGAATATTTCATGTTAAGATTGTAGATGTTCTATATAGGGCATATCAAGGACTGACCTTGTGACTGGATGGACAGCAATAGTCTCAAAGAAATGAAAGGGGGAATACTTGATAGCCCATCCCCAGGCAATACAATCATATTTTTAATTACACATTTTAAAATAAGTATGCACACTTTATGAGGAGGAAGAGAAGGATATGGCGCAAGGTCAGAGGTGGGAGAGTCTGAACAAAAGCAATTATACAAATGAAAGTGGATTGGGCAACAAGGATTTGTGAACAGGTCGGACACTTCTATTATCATTGTTTGCGAAGGAAGGAAGTCGGTGTTTGCTCTGTGTGATGGGGAACATCACCTTTCATCCCTTACTTCAGCCTTGCTGCTCAAAAAAAGATAAAAGAGGTTTATTTATAGAAATAAACATGACTCGGTGGGTGAGCCTTTTCCAGAAATGGGACTACAGCGAGTGTTATGCCTTTCATTTTTAAGATTACACTTAACCACTGAAGACTTAATGCCCTGTAACCAATTTGCACAGCTAATGCTCAGATAATGAAAGCAAGATGGGAAAAAAATCTTCAAGAACTCTGCACCTCTCTGATGGATTTTCGTATTGAACCATATGAAAGCTTCCATCTGTCGCAGCCAATGCACTTCCCTGGTTCCCCATCAGATGGTGCTGCCTCCACAACTATTAGAAGAATGCCATTGTAGATTGTAGTACAGCACATTGTCATTGAACTAAGGTGTGCTCTCAGGTATTTGCTCACTGGTCTTTTGTCAAAACGTCCAGCATATTTACCTATGCAAAGTTGTCTGTTGCACCTTTGTTGATTTGGAAAAAAAGGAAAAAAATGCAAAGTATTCTATAAATCAGGGAAAAAGAGAATTTAAATGTTGGCCAATTCCTACTTATTTTACTTATTTATTTACTTCATTTATATACCACTTTTCTCACCCCTGGGGAGGACTCAAAGCAGTTTCCAACATATTCACAGTAAAATTTAATGCCTTACAAAACATAAAAGCGTAACATAAAACAACAGTAACTTTAAACTATCATTTAAATCACAAAACAGAACTACATAACTGCTTGCTTCTCTCCACTTTAAAAATCTGGTGTATACCTACCTAAGCCCCAATGGCCCCTTTAAAAGATTTGTTCTGAATGTCAACATCAAATGAAAGGAACTGTTTGGCTGTTAGGGAAAAGATGCTGTAGTGACATCTGGCTGTGGCATAGCATTCCTAGAAAAGCTCACCTAGAACCCTTTTAATGATATTTTCAGCAGCAGGTGAAGATATATAATTGTCCTTGACTTTAAAAATCTGTGATCTTATTTGTAGTAATGATATGAATTCAGTTTTATATTTTTCTCTGCTGGAAAACTGCTCCATTGTTGCAAATTGCTCACAGCCTTGTTTTATTGGGAAAGGAGGAAAATTTAAATACAGCAAGGAAGTAAATATTGCTTATGTCTAGTGTATTGGGTGAGAACACCCAGCACTTAACTGCAACTGTTAATAGAGTGGGTAAGGATCCAGTGATGGACTTCTGCTAGTTGAAGAGCTAAATCCAGCAGAAGCAGACCGGGTGATATCCCAATTTCTCGCTGCAGCCCCATAGAAATTATGTGGTGATAGCAGACAACTATAGAAAGAAGAAAACAAGTACATAAAACACAATTGTAACCACTGGCTTTTGGTCTTATGGGCTAACTACATGTTGATTAATGGGGTTTACAGCAACATTGAGGAATTAAAAGTATTTAATCCTATGATTATTGTTCACTGTGATACACTTTCAGAAGGATGATAAGTTTATATATTGGTGTCCTGGAGGAAATTGCTGTCCTTTATCTAAGATTTATTTTTTAATATTATCTTATGAAATGTGGTTTGTAGCCAAAACAGTTGTAACATGTGCTTAGGGTTTGGCAGGAATTTTTAGAAAGCCCTTTCAGAGTTGGGACCACAAGGACCATTTAGTCCAATCCTGCCATGCAAGAGTTTATGACTACAGCATTCTTCAAAGAAGAAGAGTGCATGACCTAGGGCAGTCCATTCCACTATCTAAAAGTTTCTTTATATTAAAGTTTTTCCTTTTAATGTTTAGGGGAAATTTTCTTTATTGTATCCTATCTTCAAGACTGCACCTCCGTCTATGAACTGATCTGGGGCCTTGAGATCTGCTGGGGGGGGGGGGGCTTCTCTCGGTCCCACCACTGTAACAGGTATGATTGGTGGGATGAAGGGGCTTCTTGGTGGTGGCTCCCCAACTCTGGAATGCCCTCCCTAGAGAGATTAGATTAGCTCCAAGCCTCCAAACCTTCAGTTTGAGTCTAAAATATAGCTGTTTACATGGGCCTTTGAATTGGAGTAATGTACTATGATCATGTGATGATGCTGACCATTGTTATTTGGCACTTTAGTTCATGTCTGAAGAAACCCAATGACTCACAAGTATGACTGAGTTTTAGATTTTTATTTTTTAAATTTTATCAATTGACATTGTCCATTGTTTGTATTCAGTCAAATTGTATATTGTTTTGATGATATGTAATTCTATTTTATGTGTGGCACCTTGAGTACTTTATTAGCCACCCTGAGTCCCTTCGGGAGATGGTGGCAGGGTACAAATATTTATTATTTATTTTTAATTTGAATCCATTGGTTTATGTTGTAGTCTCTAGAGCAGCAGAAACCATGTTTGCTCCATCTTCAACATGGTATTCCTTAAGATATTTAAAGATAGCTGTTATCACCTCTTTTCTGCTGTACTTGTCACCCAGGAACATTTTTTGTTGTTGTTTTGAGTCTTCAAACTTGTTCAGTATAAAAGTTTGATTGGAAAGTAATGTATCAGAAATGGTACAGAAGAATATTACTGCAGCTGCATATTATAAATGCCAATAAGGAAGCCTGTGGAACTTGAATAGGAAAATTTCAGTCAGATCAGATAGATCGCTCTGATCTAGCATCCAGTTTTGTGAATTGATTAGGCAGATGCCTCTAGGAATCCCAGAAGCAAGATGTGAGGGAAATGAACTTCATATGTTCTGCACCACTAATGCTGTTGAATAGCATACATTATATGTTAATAGATTTTCTATTTAGTCATGTTAGATTTGGCCCTGACATTTGACTTTCTGGAATTTATCTGTTTGAGTTGACAATTCAAATGTTTTTGAACTGCCATTTCCACTTATGGGAGTTGTAGGTCTACAAACCTAGAATTGTATGGGTGGTTATTATTGTATCTTAAGACCATGAAGTTCATAAAGATTTCATCTGTCAGGGGTACTTTGAACACAATTTTCCTACTTCTTGGCAGGGGGTTGGACTGAATGGCCCACAAGGTCTCTTCCAACTCAATGATTCTATTCTATGAAAGAAGTGGTGTCAAACTCATTTTCACCAAGGGCCACATCAGCCTCATGGTTGTCTTTAAGGGGTTATTTGTGATGGTAAGACTGTATAAATGCCCTGGCATTGAAAACCTCATGGGCCCCATGAAATTGTGTGGCAGGTTGGATTTGGCTCACAGGCCCTGTGTTTGACATGCGTGCCATAAATCATGCATTGTGTAATGAAATAGTCAATTCAAAGATAAGTCTTTGGAAGTTCTAACATTATGTAACCCTTTATAATTAATTTTGAAAACCTCTTAAAACATTTCACCCATTGTGTGAGTTTGCACTTACAGAATGGGTGAAAACAGATAATGATTTACAGATAGAAACATGCCACAATTAGCATTTATCTGCATGGTAAACTATGAGTGCTTTTCCTACATATCAACACCTGATAAGACAGAAAGGATGAGGTGAAATGCTTATGATTGCTTGGCAGGATGCATCATAGCATAAGACATCATATAGTAAGTAGTCCTTTGTATTCTTTGGCTGTTACATTTCCTTACAGCAATTCTGTTGTCATTTCTTATCACACACACACATATAAAGTTTCTATATTCTATCACTTCTTCTACATTGATAGAAAATATTTCCTCATGTTGAACATTTAGGTTTTCTTTAAAGTTTTTACAATGTATTCTGTGGCTGTCACTTAGCTTGTTTTTGAAGTTGAAAATAATAAATATGCCGCAATACATTTTTGGTACAATTCATGCCCCAAATTTGAATTTGTCAAGCATAAGAAATGAGTTATCCAGGAAATGAAATAACTGAGTTGGATCCAGCATTTATCTCCTAGACATGGAAGGGCTCCTTCTTCCTGCAGCGGCATCTGATCCAGTGAAACTTTTCTGCAGGCAAAATAAAATAAAAGGCAATTTTTTTGCTGATTTTCTCTGTTTTTCAGGAGATTCTATGAGTGTGTTTGAATAGCTCTTGCACAACAATGTATTTGCCTTTTCAGTAGATGCCATGAGTTAATGTTAACCAATCATTTTGCTCTGACTGGCATATGTCATGGATACTTTTAATCAGGCGAGAGGATCAGTAATACTTATCTTTAGTAGTGTTTTGAACATGTGTATAAATAGGAAGGTAAAAGAGGTTCACAATTCTGATGCAGTAATTAATATTTCTGCATTGTGGTATTATTTTCTATATAGAAAATTCTGTGCAAACATCTGTGCGCAAATTTTGGACAGAGTAAGTTGAGACTTCAAGGGGCTGGGATTAGCTGTGTTGCAGAAAAATCCTGTTGATTGAAAGGTCAGCAATTCAAGCCTGGATTGGGGTGAGCACCCGCCATAAGCCCCAGCTCACCTGCCCACCTAGCAGGTTGAAAGCAGAAGTGTGAGTAGATAAAATAGGTACCGCTTTTAGGAGGGAGCTAATAAAGGTGCCCTTAAGGACATTGATTGCATGAAAGATCCTTGGCATGAAAGATGGATTGACAGCAATCCCCCCCCCCCCAAATGGCTGGAGTCGAGCACAGCCTCCAAGATGCAGAAAATAAGATGGGAAAAATTGCCTTTACCTCTGTTTGTGTTGTCTGTCCTTGTTAATTGTATAATCGGCATTGAATATTTGCCCTATGTGTGTTCTGTAAGCCGCTATGAGTTCCCTTCAGGGTGAGAAAGGCAGGGTGTAAATACTGTAAATAAATAAATAAATACATACATAAATAGTATTTGAAAACTGCAGTGGGAAGAAAATTACTGAAATTGCACATCATTACATTCAAAAAGAAACTTAGTGAAGAATTAAATTTTTTCCTACATAACAACTTGATTTAGATCTTGGAAAGTTCCTTTTAATTGGAAGGTGACATGTTGGTGATAACAGAGTAGCTCTACATTTCCACTTCTTCATGGGATCTGTTAGCTTAATGGTTGTTTTCTTCCCTTCTTGGCTATCTCATCTTAAAAAATAGAAATAAAAGAGCAAATAATGCTTAAAGGTAGTTGAAAATTTTATCCCTTTTTTATAACTTAAGGCAATGGCATTTTGTACATGAAAAGTCAAATGCTTAAAGTATTTCCACAAATCTGTTTTTGCAAATGCTGCACCTTGTTCCTGACTAGCTTCCAGCCATCCCTTCTGGCCACTGTTCAAGTTGCAGGGCCTCTGCAGCACATCATTCTTTATTCCTTCTTTTTACAGAATGTTATGTGTTAAACAATTACTACAGAATACTGATATATATATATATATATATATATATATAGAGAGAGAGAGAGAGAGAGAGAGAGAGAGAGAGAGAGAGAGAAGGGGGGGTGTCTATTAGTCACCATGGAAACTATTGCCAAAAAGGTAGGCAAGACTTTTATGGCTCTTACAGAGCAGGGATTGGGGCAAAGGCTATTTCTTATTTCAACTACTATCAATTATGTGGACTCAAATATATCGCTACCAATAGACTACGACTGATCTAAGCATTTGTTGCTTTGAAAATACTTGTAGTATATAGAAGGAACAGTGTGTATTTTCCTTTCTAAATTTCTTGCTTAGCTGTCCACCTGAGAGCTGAATTGCACAGTGCATTACATCTGTTCTAAGAAGTTTAGAATCACTTTTGTTTTTCTACCGAACAGGCATTAGTAGTCTTGATTTAGATTGGAGCCTTGATGTATGACTGGAATAGTTTGTATTTCAAACCTCACCCCCCCCCCCCCCCCATACACACCTTACCAACAGATTAGAAACAAAGGTGATGGTGGGACCTTCACTGGTGCTAGACACCATATTCCAGAGAGGTTGCATTGCTAAAAGGAAAAAATAAAGGGAATTTTCAGTTTATGCTGGATTTGCCTTCCTATACTTGCAATGTAAATTTAGACTGATGTAATCAGGCAGAGTGAGTTCCATACGAAATCACTAAAGACCAGGGAGATGCATTCTGAAAGAGTTGAAGTAGCCAGCCACATATGTAATGATTTCACTCAAGCTTTCCCCAAGTTTGAAGAATTTTAAATAGGAAAATATCCAGCATCCATACTAGAGAAATCACTCCATTCAAAGTGACAAGTCTCCGGTTACTCATCCTCAACTTAAGCAAGCAGAGGAAAACCTTTCCAGCCACAACAAAATTCAGGTTTCAATCTCCCTCATGCATCCACATCTAATTAAAACAGATGGAATCTCTTTCCCTGAGGCAAGATTCCAACTTCTTGCCCTTCCTTGCGCCCCACACTTCTGAGCAGAAAAAGAAAATAATTACTTCAAATGATAGTAAGAATTTTGTTCCCTCCCCAAATGTTATTTCTAAACATATAACATAAATTCCTTCCTTCCAGTAAAAGTAAGACTGCTTGTTTGCTCTCTTTTTGCATTTTGGGTGAGACTTTCTTATATTTATCTTTTTCTGGAAAATGTTGTAAATTTGAAATGTCAGAAATGGGAGCAACACAAATTGATAGAAACATCCAGATATTGAGTACATCTTTTTGTTTTTTACTCTTGCACAGTCACTGAATAACTTGAACTAAAGACAAAAATATTGTTAATTGTATTTTATCTAAATGAATGGACAAAGGATTATACTCTGCAAAGACAATTATACTTAACCAAGTCTCTAGACATTTATCATAGTGTTTTCTGCAACTTCCTGAAAATTACATTCATGAGCAAAACTGTAAATACCCGAGAATACACAAATGTACACTGATTTGAAAGAAATAGAACTTGGTAATATTTTCCTAAATAGGTTTAGCCATTCCACTGATGTTGCAACCAATGGTTCCAATGTCTTTTATACAACCTGGAAAACAATGCACTGACCACTTAATTGAATGGAAAATGATATATCTTATTCTAATTCCCCACTTATGAGCAGTATTGCTAAATTTGTTGCTTTGAAACTTACGCCATAGTTGCGATACTTAATGAATGCTTGAATTAAACATATATTATCCAGACCATTTTTGCCCAATAAGAAGGATTCAGTTCTTCAGATATTGCTGCAAAATCTGGTTTGTATCCACTTGCTAACTAATTTAGAATTTCCATCTGGTGATATGTGCCTTGAAAATGTTCTTTCAATGTTTCTAGAAATCACTTATCTCTGAACAGGTTTCATATATCTGGGGAAATGTTTAAATGACCAAATAACCTCTGTAATGCTGGTAGTTCATCTCCTCTCATTCCATGCTAACTGGGGTGGGAGTGCTACCTGTTGCCTCCAGCCTCTTCAAGATAAAGAGCAGAGCAGCTTAGCTGCTGGTCATCCTCAAACCTGTCACTTTCAGGTGATGAGGTTAGAAAAGGCAGGTACTGCTAACTGGATAGAATTGGTAGAGAGAACAGGTCTATTTTGGCAATTAAAAATACAGCCCATGAGGCGTTGGATTGGTGGCCTTGAATCTGAGGAGTGTGGTGTGAAAAATTTAGGTCTAAAGAGTAAACTAACTTTATCTTGAGGAAATCAACGTTTGGTAAGCAGATTTATAGCTTTCACCCATCAGTATTAACTGATCATTATAAAGATCTGGAAGACTTGTACTATCTTACATAGACCTTTGAAAATTCAGGGCAAGAGTTATGATTCAACATCTTTCAGAATTCTATCTCCACGACTGTATAAATATGTGTTATGTCTTTGATACATTTGAAGTATTACATGCATCTGAAGTGGGCTTATATTCATGAAAGCTCATTCAAAAATTAAAAATCAGTTATTTTTAAAGATTTGGTCACTTTCCCCCTTCCCGTTTTTATTTCTCCTTTTTATAGCTCATTGGAGGAGTCCAGTGAAATAAGTGTAGAAACACAATGTATTGTCGAAGGCTTTCATGGCCAGAATAACTGCGTTGTTGTAGGTTTTTCGGGCTGAATGGCCATGTTCTAGAAGTATTCTCTCCTGACGTTTCACCTGCATCTATGGCAGGCATCCTAAGAGGTTGTGAAACACACTTTACAAAGACTGAAGGGCATCAGTGAGCATCTCCAGATAGTTTTGGACAATAGCTTGCATCAGCGCTAGCCAACATAACTAGTTAGGGATTTGGTTAAGATGCATTGTGTGGACATCAATATCCACTCCAACTGGAGAACAGTTGTATTTGAGGCAAGTGAACTGTTTTTGGCCTCACCAAAGCTTGTTAACACTACTAAGTCATGGCTTGCAAATGATAAGGATTGAAAGTAATTTCTGACGCTTTTCATTTAGTCCCTTTCTCCATCCTTTGAAAGAGTTTTTTTTCATGTCAGGAGCAACTTGAGAAACTACACGTAGCTTCTGGTGTGAAAAAATTGGCTGTCTGCAAGGACATTGCCCAGGGAATGCCTGGATGTTTTACCATACTGTGGAAAGCTTCTATCATGTCCCCACATGGGAAGCTGGAGCTGACAGATGGGCACACACCCTGCTCCCTAGATTCGAACCACCAACCTTTTGGTCAACGGTCCTGCTAGTACAAGGGTTTAATCCATTGCCCGACTGGGGGCTCCTCTTTGCAAGCTTGCAACATTCTTGGAGCCCTCCTAACTTAAGCCAGGTACAAAGAAGAGAGGCAAGGATTGGACTTAGGGGCAATTAAGGGACAGCAAGCCTACCTGTCATCAATGCTGAATTTAATGATATAGCAGGATTTCTGCAGCATTGCTACATCACCTACCGGGCCATCAAAAGGGGAACCATGGCTCTCTGATCTCTAGCCCTTGGAGATAAGAACATTCTATGAATAAGTTATTCCTTGAGAGGCTTATGATGCTACCATAACTATTGGATATTGATATATGCTACTAATGAAATTGCATGTTGGATTTTCCCCACAACAGTGGGCTTGCCTTGCTCTTTGTACTGTATGATCTTATTATTAACACTTTCCCTTTCTTAGACTCTTTTAATAGATGCCTACATCTCATTATGTGGCATCATTTAGTGCATTGCTTCACCCCCTCCACTGTCCAATTTAATAAATGTTATGCTTTTTCCTTTAGGTAGCCATTCTCTTGCACTTCAGGTCATGTCCATTAAAATATAGTGGCACTCTTACTAATGAATAATATTACACATATAAACAAATATTTTCTCATGACTCAGAGCTTGGTTGCCTGGCCATATTATTGCATAAGCTCCTCCTCCTGCTTTTAAACCAAGTAAGATCATATTTCTTTTATGAGGAAAGAAAATTGTTATGTCTAATCTAAACTAAGTATATCACATCTATCTTTTAATCAGAGCTTCTGTTCCCCCTCCCCTTCTAATAGCAGATAAGTGCATATAATCTAATTATGCAGTAATTCCAAAATGCCAGAAATGCTGAAAACCAAATCCTGGTGCATTAAATGATAACGGGAAAGAGCTTGTGATGACTTCATTGATATACGATGTAGCCCTTTGCTACAAAGTATGCTAGTACTTATTATTTTTCATTACACAGTGAAAGCAAAGCTTAGGCTGTAATGAACCCTGGGTGTTACATTGATGCAACTTTTGCCTATACTGGTAGTTGTAGTATTTATTGTTTATGAAGGTCAGCCAGCTTGGTGTTCTGGTTTGAGTGCTGGACAAGGACTGAAACCAGGGTTCAATTCCCCGAATGGCCATGAAAACCCACAGCGTGACCTTGGGTGAGTTATACTCCCAGCCCCAGAAAACCATGTGATAGATTTGCTTTAGGCACTCCATAAGTTGCAAATGACTTTAAGACAGAACAACAAATGAGGTGTTTCAGCATGGAATAATAATTTGTGACTAAGATTCTGGGAGACCATAATTAGATGCCTCATTCAGATACTGGCACCCACTAAGTGATCATGGCAAGTTACACTCTCTCAGGTTTAGTGGAAGGCAATGGCAAATTGCTGAAGAAATCTTGCCAAGAAAGTCCCAAGATAGTTATACTTGGGGGGGGGGGGGCTGGTATTCCTTAAGCAAGCAGCACATGAGCACTTCTATGCTTCCCCTTCCACTAATGGAATAACCACCAGAACATCCCTAGAATGTCCTCTGGAATGGTTGAGGAACTACCTGCCACACTAGCACCTTCTCCTTTATCTGCATAAGTATGCTGATAGAGGTTTGTGTCACAAAATGTTGGCCTGGTTTTCTGTGGAAATGTCTTTGCATTTTTCTCCTCTTACAAAATACATAGTTTCCTTAATTTTAATGCTGAATTCATCTCTTTCCACTTTTCTTGCTGTTACATTGAATTGCACCAGAACAGTAAAATTTGTTCTACTTTTTTGCTTCCTTGTTTTGAATTGTGAGTTGAATTGTGAGTGAAATGACTGAACTTTTGCATCAAAAAACCCAAAAAAGTCTATTTCAGTTAGGAGGTTTGGTAAGAATGTTATCAGGATTCAATAAAAAACAAAGACAACAAATAATTTTCATATACAGCTGTTTTGAACATGGTTATTAATTAATTGAGTCCCATATTAAAGTCTTAAGTCATTCGCTTGAATGAGCTAACAGAACATCCATATCTCTTTGGACTCTATCCTATCCGCTCTCAAATAGAATCTCCTCTTTCCCAGATTCCATCCTCTCCAATGATTGGAATCAATAGTCTTATTGCAAAGGTGATGCTCAGCATTTTCTGTAATGACATTGGCCAATAAGAATGCAGATAAAGTACTACCTGAACAATGAATGGATGTATACTATCTTTTACTTACTTCGCCACTACACATTACATGTGATAAAACCATTTGTACCACTTTTGTGATGATGTAGCCAACCAAATTATCTGAAAAATGCTTTCCAACTGCATTTCTTACAGACTTTGTATAAGACAGCAACTGATCAAAATAACAGCTATTTCTTTACATTCAAAATAACCTTGCCAGACTGTTAGATCCATGTGATGATAAAGTGACTATAAATCAATGACTGGATCCAGACAGTTGCTGTAGTTATAATTTCTTTAGCTGTGTAAACAACAGAGATGCAGCATTCAAATTCTGCTTGCTCCAGTTAAGCACTCAGTTCATATGGAAAGAACTTGTGAGTGAGATTGTACCATTGTCTCCATTACTGACTTCTTGCTTGCATAAAACTGAACAAGGGCACCTCTCTGTTGCATAATTGGGAACTCAATTTCAGAGATGTGCACATTCCACATTTGCAAAAATTAGGGGCACAGATCACTATGAAAAGTGAAAAAGCACGAGTAAAAAAATTGATATTGTCTAACCTGAGAGAACACCTCTTTAGGAACTTTTAGGTCTTCCAGCACAACTCTATGGTCAACATCCATTTGAAGTTGTCCATAGCATTGGAGGACCTATAGTTTCCTGGAAAGGCGTTCTCTCTAGAACTCAGCTTGTTCACTGGTAAGGAATTCTGGGCGTTGGAGGGTCACAATTTGAGGATTTCTGCATTAAATCATTAGAATTTACATAAGTGTTGGATTATCAAACTACATTGATTCAGTGATTTTGCTGTGGTTGGGGTTGGACTAACAATTAGATTTAGTCCTACCTTCTTATTTTGTCTCTATTTAGAAGGATAATGTGTGAAAATGCTGAGATCCTACATGAGATAACCATTTTAAATAACATTATGATACACTTTGAAAATTATAAAAGCTTGGTTTGAGTAAAGGCTAGAAATATGGTCAGGTTCTAAATGAAACTGGCACTGTACTGGAAGAATGAGCATATGCCTTAATGAATTGTCATAAAAGAGCAAGGCATGTGATAGAAGTGAACAAATTGACATGCCATATTCAATTTGTGTGGAAAATCCTGTGGAAATAGGTTGACCTTTTTGTGCTTTTTGGACTGTAAGTCACTAAATGGAATGTTCTCAGTTTTAATGTAAGGTGCACCTAATGGTTTCTTAGTTATAACTTTATTAAATGGAATTAACCCTCATTGAACAGAGTGAATATGACCACAATGAAGCTGATGACAACATGAAAATGTATATACTTATTGGAGTGTGCATTTCCATGTACCAAAACCAGACAATTATGTTTAAATGTAATGCTAATTGGCCCAGGAAAGCCTATGACACGATACATTTATTAATCTCTAGTATCCCAAATTCAGTTGCAGTTGTTCATTGTTTTCTGTGCATTACTAATTGGGTTGCATGAATCTAAAATCCATGTTTGATACCACTGGGTCAAAGAATTTAACTCTACATCAGTACATTTGTCTGTCTTTACTTCCTTCCTTTTCATAGATAATTTCCTTTAAAAAATTATCTGGGGTTTTGGCAAAATAACATCACACACAAAACCTGTTGCCAAAGCTTCTGTCAGCTTAATAGACAGTCTAAAATTGATTATATGAAAGCATGGCTCTAATTCCAACAAATATTTTGTAAACTGATGGTTTAAAGTCTTTCTGGAAATACAAATGTTGGCATTCTAACAACATGATTATGAACATTTTGTTTTCATATATTGGCTTTCAATAACAACAGGACTCGTTTGTGATAATTCTTCTTGTTTAGATCTGTGCTGATTATAGATGTGTCACATTTGATAAGAATGAAGGGTTGGAATTCATGCACAATTTAAAATATGGATTATTCTTGAGCAGATTGTATAGTATGGCTTGTTAAATTCATAGACGTCAAGTGGTAAATTCCTTAGAGCCATGCATTTCCCATCCAGTTAAATAGAGCTTCTCTAATAGTGATGCTTTTTAAAATGTGCTGTCTTTCATCTGTGAGATAGCCTTTGCATACAAGTGTGTAAATCACAGAGCTTTGATCCGTTTTTGTCCATGCTCATTTTGGCTGGCATATTGGTATCAGGGGGTTTTTTTTCTCCGTAAAAAGTATCTTGCAGAATTCCCCAGGCATTATGAATGGCTATGTTAACTGGAAGACTATTGATATTGTAGTTAAATAAGGTAAATTGTCCAAACTCTGCAAAAAATGCCCTTCCTGAACTGTTACTTGGTCAACTTCTCTTACTCCCCTGCAGACATTTGCTAGATTTTATTTCGTTTCTATGAATGGATTCTATGTTATAAGATTTTAATCATGGAATCATAGAGTTGGAAGAGACTTCATGGGCCATCCAGTCCAACCTCCTGCCAAGAAGCAGGAAAATTGCATTCAAAGCAATTTTTCAGAATGAATATTTATCTGAATGCAAGGCTACTTGAACCATTCTGCTAGGACGCTGTTCCCATTTATATTTCATGCCATAATAATCTAGGAACATAAGTTAACATTAGGAGAAAAAAACTAGAACATGATAGATACCAACAAAGGAGTGGCAAGCACACAAATAAGCAAATATGCTTTCTTTTCTGGCACGGAATTAACCCTAGAGGCTGCCAGAACTGGAGAAATTAGAAGTCAGAGAACAGCCTCTGAATAATTAGTTGTCCTTACATGAACTTGCTAAGTAAATAGATCTTTTGCATACAAATGTTCATATCATGAAAGCATATATATGCCTTCCTTTACCTTTATTTCCTGTACCCTGTAGAAATTCACATTCTTCATCAATGGAGTTTATGGATTTTAGTACATCAGCATAAATAAAAGCATGAAACATTTTGACACCAATTAAACTTGGTAGCTATAACTATATGTCACAAACGCCGACTTAGAACTGCCCCTTTAACACACACACGGAGACGTAGCAAAGGCTAACTACTTTATTGAGTATAAAAACAGTCCAAAAGGTATATAGTCCAATAAATGCAAGTGTTCAAAGTATAAAGTCAATAGTCCAAAGTATAATGGCAAATAGCTTGAAGCGAGGCAAGGCTCCGCAAACCAATGCGGATCAGGAAACAGGACAAGGTTTCGCAATCCAATGCGAATCAGGAACCAGGGCAAGGTGCCGCAAACCACTGCGGCTCAGGAAACAAGGCAAAGGCAAGGCAAGACTTGATGACCACTGTTAACTTGTGGTCCCACTCCGCTCGCGCCTATTCAGTATAGACGTGGCCGGAGAACTGAGGATCAGTTCCCACGGGGCCGTACTTAATCCCTCGGCCGGGACCCCCGACGATCTAGGGCCCGGCGCCTCCAGTCTCTACTTTCCGAACGGTGACGGTCTAGGGACAGATGCCAGCTCCTCCTGCCCTCCTCTATGTCCCTGCGCCTGTTATGAGAACGGCCCCGCTCTTCCAGCCTAGTATCGCTATCTTCCTGAGAAGCATCCTCCCCCGAAGTTTCCCATCCGCTAGCCTCCATCTGCTGCTCGGCCAGCTCCTGGGAACCTCGGCCATTTGGGAATTCATAACTATCTCCGCTATCTGCTTCACTGCCTCCCATCTCCACCTGGTCCGCTCCTTCCCCGGGAGAATGCTCCCATTCGAAATCCCAGGCTAAACTCTCTGGCGGTGGACTGGGCAAAGGCACGGCTGACCAATCTTGCTCTGGGCCTTCCAACTCATCCTCCGAGTCCCTTTCAGCCTGTGCGGGTCCCAATGCCAACGGGACCCCCGGTGCATTACCCCTCCCCCGTGGCCCGGGCGGACCCATGGGTGCTACACTCCCCCCCCTCAGGGCCCCCCCTGGGCCGCCCCCGGGGCTTGGGCTTGTCAGGGTAGTTGCGGTGGAAGCGAGCCACCAACTCCGGGGCGTGAACATCTCGAGCCTTGACCCAAGCACGTTCTTCCGGGCCAAACCCCTTCCAGTCAATGAAGTACTCCAACTTCCTGTAGCGGAGGCGGGCATCCAAGATGTCCTGCACCTCGACCTCCTCCCCCGCCCTCCTGCATCACAGGGGGAGGAGGCGGCTGCGTCACGTCAGGCCGCACCCCCTTCGCCGGGCGGAGCAACGAACGATGAAACACCGGGTGGAGTTTCATGTCCGCTGGGAGTTGTAGTTTGAAGGAAACAGGCCCCACCTTCTCCAAAACCTTGTAGGGACCCAAAAATCTCGCGTCCAGCTTGCGGGTGGGTCGCTGCGTGGGCAAATTCTTGGTGGACAGCCAAACTTTATCCCCCACAAGGATGTCAGGGCCCTCCTGGCGCCGCCGATCAGCCATCCGCTTGTAGTCAGCTTTCGCCTGGTCCAATTGAGTACGTAGCAAGTCTTGGAGTGCAGTGAGCTCTCGAAGCCAATCCTTAGCCTCGGAAACATCCGCGGACGGGTCCACCGGCGGGTAGAACCGAGGGTGGTGTCCGTAGTTGGCAAAGAAAGGAGTCTCTTTGATGGATTCCTGCGTCGCATTGTTGTAAGCAAACTCTGCCAAGGACAACAGGGACGCCCAATTGTTTTGCTGATAGTTGACATAGCAGCGCAGATACTGCTCCAAGGTGGCATTGACCCTTTCGGTCTGGCCATCGGTCTGCGGGTGATGAGCCGTGGACATCCGCACATCAATCCCCAGCAGCTTCTGGACGGCCTTCCAGAACTGGGAAGTGAATTGGGTGCCCCGGTCAGTCACCAGGCTCTGTGGAAGTCCATGCAGCCGAAACACATGTTGCACAAACATATCAGCAGTCTCTTTGGCAGTAGGCACCCCCACACAGGGGATGAAGTGACCCATCTTGGTGAAACAGTCCACCACGACCAGTATCGTGGTGAAGCCCTTGGACTTTGGGGAGGTCAGTGATGAAATCGGCCGAAATCATCTTCCAAGGGGCAGAGGGGGTCGGAAGCGGCTGGAGCAAACCAGCCGGCTTGCCCCCCTGGTTCTTAGCCCGATGACACACAGGGCAGGATCCCACATAGTCCTCCACATCCCTTCGCACTTTAAGCCACCAAAAGTCCCGTAGGACCAGTTGGAGAGTCTTGAAAAGCCCAAAATGGCCTGCGGCCCGGCTATCGTGGCAAAGCTTGAGAATGTCCTCCCGCTCGGGCCCAGGGAGACATAGACAGAGTCCCGGTGGTAAAGTACCCCATTCTTTACCTGAAAGGAGCTGGAGGCCCCTTGGTCAGTTGCTCCTGCACCCACGGGTCGGTCCGCTGGCGAGCCTGGACCCGCACACTCAAGGGTCTCTTGTCGCCAGGGGCTGGCGGAGCCACCGGAGGGTTGACAGGAAGCGCCCGAGCAGCCGCAAAGTTCTCCGCTTTAAGCAACCGGGCCTCGGACGGCCCGTCGCCCTCACGAACATACTCCGGCTTTCGGGACAGCGCATCAGCTTGCTTGGTCTGCTTGGGGGTCACATAGTGAATGCGGAAATTGAATCGCTCAAAGAACAGGGACCATCTCTGTTGCCTCTGGTTCAATTTGCGCTGGGACTTCAGATGCTCCAAGTTCCGGTGGTCGGTGTGAACCTCCACCGGGAACTTGGCCCCTTCAAGCAGGTGTCTCCAGACCTCGAAAGCCACCTTGATGGCCAACAGTTCCTTCTCCCAAATGGTGTAGTTCTTTTCCGGAGCCGTCAGCTGCCGGGAATAGTAGGCACAGGGCAACAAGTCCGTCCCCTGCGGCTGTAGCAGGATCGCTCCCACCGCCACATCCGAAGCATCGGCCTGGACGATGAAGGGGGTGCGGGGGTTGGGGTGCTGCAAAAGCGGCTGGGTGGTGAACAGCTGCTTCAATTTGCGAAACCCCACATCGGCCTCCGGAGTCCACCGGAACGGCACCTTTCCCCGCAAACACTGGGTGATCGGATCAGCCCACTTGGCAAAGTCAGGAATGAACTTTCTGTAGTAGTTGGCAAAGCCCAGGAATCTTTGAATGTCTTTTTTGCTAGCAGGGGGTGCCCAGTCAACCACGGCTTGGACCTTGGTGTCATCCATGGCAATGCCCGTAGGTGAGATACGGTAACCCAGAAAGTCCACCTCACGCAAGTCGAAAGCACATTTCTCCAGCTTAGCATAGAGCCCGTGGGCCCGCAGCCTCTGGAGCACCTCCTTGACATGGCGATCATGGGTCGCCTGATCCGGAGAAAAAATCAGCAGGTCATCTAGGTAGACCGCCAGGTAGCGGTCCAACAGGTCTCGGAAAATGTCATTCATGAAATGTTGGAAACAGGCAGGGGCGTTGCACAAACCGAATCCCATCACCAGGTATTCAAAACTGCCCCACTTGGTCTGGAAGGCCGTCTTCCATTCATCACCCTGGCGAATCCGGACAAGGTTGTAAGCCCCCCTCAGGTCCAGTTTAGTGAACACCTTAGCTCCCCGCATCCGCTCCAAGAGCTCGGGGATCAAGGGCAGGGGATAGCGATTCCGGATCGTGATCTTGTTGAGTTCCCTGTAGTCATTGCACAGCCGCAACTCCCCGATTACTTTTTGACGAAAAGAATCGGAGCCCCAGCCGGGATTGGGAGGGCCGAATGAACCCCTTCCGCAGGTTCTCATCCAGGAAATCTCGGAGAGCCTGTTGCTCTGGTTCCGAGAGAGGGTAGAGTCGTCCCGCGGGATCGGGGCCCCGGTTGCAGTTCAATGGCACAGTCATAGGGCCGGTGCGGAGGCAAGCGTTCCGCCTCCTTCTCACTGAAGACATCCCAAAATCCGGCATACTTCTTGGGCAGGGTGGCCACATTCTCCACTTCTTGGGCCAGGCACGCCCGGGCCGTCATGCAGTGGCCCTGGCAATGGTCCGAGGAAAAATTAGCTGCCTCTTAGCCCAGGAAATCTGGGGGGGTCGTGGAGCGCGAGCCACACAATGCCCAGGACAATGGGGAAATCCGGGAGCTTGGTCACAAGGAAAGAAATGTCCTCTTTATGGGAGCTAGTCCACATCCTGGTAGGAGCCGTATACTGAGTTACAGCCCCTGTTTTCAGGACTCTCCCATCAATGGTTTGGACGCCCTTGGGCTCTTGGAGATCAAGAAAATTTAATCCGGCAGACTTGGCATAGTCCGCATCGATGAAGTTGTTGGTGGCCCGGAGTCTATCATGGCGTGGACCATCATCGGCCCCTTCTCGGGCGACCACAAACTGACCATTACAAGGAACAATTGTCCAGTCTTGGGTTCAGGGGGGAGGTTAGCGACGGCGGCCGAGTGAGCGAACCCTCTTACACCCGGCCGGTCCCTTCCCCCGTCGCCTGAATGGCTTCTTCGGCCTCTGGGGGCCCCCGAGGGCGGCAGAGGCTCGGGGGGGTCTTGCCACGCGGTTTCTGGGGGCACTCCTTAGAAAAATGTCCAGCCCCCCCGCAGTACCAGCACAAGTTGAGGCGCTGACGCCGTGCCTTCTCCGCTTGGTCTACTTTGGGCCGAACTGTACCCAACTGCATGGGCTCCGGGTCATCCGGGCCTGCCGGCACTGGCAATTGCCGGGGTTGAAACTGTCCAGCCCCTTCCTTCCGCGCCACTGGTTTCTCCATCACGCCCTTGTCCCACCGCCTCCTGGTCTGCAGTCCCGCTTCCATCCGAAGGCTCAAGGTGATGGCAGCCTCCAGATCCGCGGGCCGCGGATGTTTTATCATCTCCTGTTGCAGTTCCGACGGCAGTCCCGCAATGTAGTGATACCGCAACGACGGCAGACCCCACTGCGTCTGGGAAGCCAGAACTCGAAAGCGGGAGATGTACTGGGACAGGGAGATATCCTTACACGTCAGCCGGGCCAGATCCCTCTCAGCCAGTTCCTCATTCACCGGGGCCCCCCATGTTTCCCTGATCGCATCCAGGAAAGCCTGCAGCGTGTTGGTATGGGGGGACTGCGCCCGGATCAATGCGGTGGCCCACGTTGCCGCAGACCCGTCCAGCAGATTGAAAACAAAAACCACCTTGGCTCGATCGTTGGCGAACTCGTTGGGGCGTTGCTCCAAATAAAGTTCCACTTGGCAAACAAAAACCTCCACCTGGGCCGGATTGCCATTGAAGCGGCCGGGTGGGCTCACCCCCGGGTGCCGTCCGGCCCGGGTCCGCAGCTCACCCAATTCTCGTTGCATCTCTTGCACCTGGGCATCGGTCAGATTAGCCATGGCAACAGTGGGGACGATGGGAGCCTGGGTGCGCTGCCTGCGGTTCCTGGTACGTCCCGTGGTGCGAAAGGGGTTCGAGGAGTTCTCCGGCCAACTGTCACAAACGCCGACTTAGAACTGCCCCTTTAACACACACACGGAGACGTAGCAAAGGCTAACTACTTTATTGAGTATAAAAACAGTCCAAAAGGTATATAGTCCAATAAATGCAAGTGTTCAAAGTATAAAGTCAATAGTCCAAAGTATAATGGCAAATAGCTTGAAGCGAGGCAAGGCTCCGCAAACCAATGCGGATCAGGAAACAGGACAAGGTTTCGCAATCCAATGCGAATCAGGAACCAGGGCAAGGTGCCGCAAACCACTGCGGCTCAGGAAACAAGGCAAAGGCAAGGCAAGACTTGATGACCACTGTTAACTTGTGGTCCCACTCGCTTCGCGCCTATTCAGTATAGACGTGGCCGGAGAACTGTGGATCAGTTCCCACGGGCCGTACTTTATCCCTCGGCCGGGACCCCCGACGATCTAGGGCCCGGCGCCTCCAGTCTCTACTTTCCGAACGGTGACGGTCTAGGGACAGATGCCAGCTCCTCCTGCCCTCCTCTATGTCCCTGCGCCTGTTATGAGAACGGCCCCGCTCTTCCAGCCTAGTATCGCTATCTTCCTGAGAAGCAGCCTCCCGAAGTTTCCCATCCGCTAGCCTCCATCTGCTGCTCGGCCAGCTCCTGGGAACCTCGGCCATTTGGGAATTCATAACTATCTCCGCTATCTGCTTCGCTGCCTCCCATCTCCACCTGGTCCGCTCCTTCCCCGGGAGAATGCTCCCATTCGAAATCCCAGGCTAAACTCTCTGGCGGTGGACTGGGCAAAGGCACGGCTGACCAATCTTGCTCTGGGCCTTCCAACTCATCCTCCGAGTCCCTTTCAGCCTGTGCGGGTCCCAATGCCAACGGGACCCCCGGTGCATTACCCCTCCCCGTGGCCGGGCGGACCCATGGGTGCTACATTTCTCCACTCATTACCTTTTTTTACCTAACCAAGTTTTACATGACCCCAGGTATACATGTATATAAAATAGGTGTAAAAGTCAAACTTTCACTGATAATAAATCAGCTTGCTAAACAGGCATTTTCTGCAGAGTCCCCTGTAAACACTACATGTTGTTGCGAAGAGATTTGTGTAAATGGGTGGCATTCAGAAACTTTCCATTCCTACTTTATTTTTTGTGATCCAACATTGAACTAAAGGGGTCAGGTCTCACATTTTAAGAAGCAGTGATTTAGAAGTCAATGAAATAGGTTTTTTGTCCTATAATTTTAAGACACAGGAATTCTTCAATTCCCTACATTGACTGGAAATTGTGTGGCTTTTCCATGAAAGCTCAAAATGTTTAAAAGCAATGTTTTTGGATTTGGAAAGATTAGCCGTTTACGAGAAATGTTGTCTGGGGGACACCCGACTGTATTTACTCAGTCTTCGAGGAGGCTCTTTCAAGGAGGCACTACCTAAAAGAATCCCATAACTTGTGTGACTGTGGAGC
Source organism: Anolis apletophallus (assembly GCA_030556195.1). Taxonomy (NCBI): domain Eukaryota; kingdom Metazoa; phylum Chordata; class Lepidosauria; order Squamata; family Anolidae; genus Anolis; species Anolis apletophallus. The sequence goes on from JARBWK010000005.1 coordinate 41,451,678, forward strand.
AGAACAGACAACTCTGCAACTGTGTGCTTGTCCATTGTGCCCTGCCTCATGTACAGAGGAGAAATTGTTAGAGGCTACAGACAATGCCGTTGCTGTTGCCCGTTTTTTGGTGAAAAGATATTTAGCTGCCTGCACGTCTTCTATTATCAGTTTTATACTAATTTATGCAATGCTTTTGATACAAAAAAAGAAAATGAAAATGAAATGAAAGCTGCAAGGCGTACCCATTAAAATGTATTGCTTTCTGGCAGCTATGTAGCTTCTTCTGAGAACTCTACAACACCTCTATGAAAATGGTGTAGCTTTTTTTAAAAAAGAAAATTACACAACATTCCAATTATTGGTTCTCACATCAGATTTCTGGGCAACCACGTGTGTGTGCAAGATGATTTTGGGTTAGCTTTTAATATAGAAAAGAGCGGTGATACCATACCAAAAATCTAGCAAAATAAAAATGTTGCACAACATCTAATAATATTCTCCATCCAAAGTAGACACATGGATTTGGTGTGCTGCATTTTCGTTGTATAAGATTCATCATCTTGGAAAGCTCCCTAAAGAAAGTATATGTGATAACGAATTTACCGCACCCCACCCAGTATTTCGCAATTCAATGGACATTACTTTGAATTGAATAGATAATGTGGCTATAACATTTTCTGAATTTTAATTGAGACATGAAGAAAACATTTCCTCCAATGTGTTAAAATATGCTGCATATTCTTAGAAGTAATTCATCTTGTTCCCAAAACTTAAGGATGGCATTTGCATGACTATGATGTACTGCAATCATGACCTAGAACAAATGCATTATATATAATATGTATAATTAAATTGAGATGATGATTAAATACCAAGACATTCCAAGATGGAAATGAATCAAGGATATTTCCCCACTTTCCTTAGCATCCTTTTTTGTAGTATTTATCATTAATTAGTCTCAGAAGTCAGCAGTTTATTTTTCAGAGAAGATCTAACATGTTTCTTCAGCAATGCAGTAATGAAAGCTACTTAATTTTGCTATTTAAGAGGTGAAAATAAACATTTTGCTTGCTTTGCAAAGTCTGGACTAGAATACCTTCACGAGAACCTATTTTCTTAATGTATACATATGACCATAATAGCTTACACTTTCTCGAGCAATAATGGCCTCAGAAGTATTTGTAGGCCTCTCTAGGTCTTTCATTGCTATTGTATGGTGTTTCCAACAAAAGTGTAGTCAAAATATAGGGTCTGGATTCAGGTATGCACTTGTGTGTATGTGTATCTTGGAACATATCCCCTGCTGATACAGAAATACAGTATTAACAAACTTTGCAAATGTTACCATGTTCTCTCCTTTTTCCCTTACTGTCATCGTAGTGGCCATGCTGGCTGGGGATTCTGACAATTGTAGTCCAGATGTTTTCCAGTCTCTGATATTGCTGGTGTCCTAGTTTACATACTGTTGCTAATTCCCCTTGAGAATACTTTTGCTCAGAAGCCTCTTGGAGAGGTATATGAATGGGGGCATCCTTCTGTGCCAGACTATATAATCCACTCCTTTTAAAACTTTCCGATTCTTGCTGCTAAGAAAATCAAATATTGTAACTTTTGCCCTTTACATTCTTTCATTGATTTTTTTGGTATTTGGGTGTTTTTAAATGGATTTTATTAGTTTTCATGTCTAAAGACTTCATCACACAAGACTAGAGCATGTATTCACTTTAAATCTAGTTGCTGCCTCCTGCAGAATTCTGTGATTTGTAGTTCAGTGAGGCCCAGGAGCAGTTTAAAGGCTTCCCCCTAATTTTGCAGGAGGTAGAAACCAGATTTAAATGGATAGATGCTCTTTTGTTATGAAGTTTTTTGTTATGGGGGTTTTTTTGGGTGGGTCCATGGTCTTGACTAAATGTGTGATATTTCATGAGGTTTCTTCTTGAAAGATGCAATGAGTAATTTTTGTAGTTTCCTTCTCGCTGTGAGAAAGTTTTCAAAAACTATGTAATTATGAAAGGCAGTTTGCAATTCAGGACCAATTTTGTACCAAATTTGCATGTATTAGTTTTGCAAAGATAGCAGCATGTTCTGTATTTCAATATAGAAACTTATTTTCCAACTGTTTTTTCAAATACTTTTGAATATTTTTCCACCTCATAGTCTTCCCACACAGGCATGTAGCCAGGGGGGGCTAAGGGGGCTTCAGCCCCCCCCCCGAAATTCTCAGGATGGTCCGCGAGAAGGCCTTACTGGTACATTATTTAAACTGTTATGTTTATTCATATCATGATCTGATCACCATGCACAATATATCCCACATTAATGGGGTTATTGGGATAACAATACAAAAGGTTTGCTAGGGTAGACCCTCTTCCACCCAGTCTCAGCCCCGAACCAAACTCAGCCCCGAATCAAAATCCTGGCTACGGCCCTGTTCCCACACATTACTTTGATTGTATTTATATAAAGGCCATATGCATGTATAAGTAATGTAAATATTCTTCCATTCAGTATTTCATTTGTGTATTGAGAACGCTTTTCCAAGTTCCATATATGGAAACCAGCAGAGGTTGGTTTGTTCAACTTGTAAATTAGATGTGGATTGTCAGTTTGTCTGTTTTTAATGAAGACATAAGTTGATGGCTTGGCTCTGAGATTTTCCAGGCTGGTTCCCAGCATATTTAACTTGTATTTAGAAGATGTTACATCTTGACCTCTTTTAATTAAAGAGGCACAAAAGAAAGAAATGCCAAAAGAAACTAGCATTGACCAACTCCTGCCTTTGGCATTGGGATGACTGTAATCTTACTTGATAAGTTCTCAACATTTTATCCATAATTTTAAATGAAATTGACTATTCTTTCTATCCGAGTTTATGTTGAGAAACAATTTACTCAACCCACTTGTGGCAACATATCCTAAACTTGTAGATTTTTAAAACTTTCTTTTAAGAGATGTATAAGGACATTTTTAGATGAGAATTTTGTTGTGTTTGGTTGCTTTCCCTCAAACATCAGAATTTAAAGAAGTATTCATATGATGTAATTTCTTTTGTAATTCAGTTCTGCTTTCCCAGAAAACTAAAATGTAGTCATCACAGAGCTTTTCATGCTGTTTTTAACCCAATTTTGTTTGAATTTTGTTAAGGAATATCAGTGACATTTACTAAAGATATATTGTTTTTGCTCTTGCCTTTTGCTTACTTTCTAAGACATGCAACCAACAAGCACACATGAAATACTGGTTCATTGTTGGCTTTTCGAGCGGAATGGAAAGGCTTTTGGAGGGATGAGGTTATGTAAAGTCTGAAATATGATAAATGTGCAGTATTTCATGATAGTTGATAGTAGTCCTTTAATAGTACTGAGTGTAAAACTAATACTGATGAAAAAGCAGTAGTGTACTACAGATATTAGCTCATGCCATTTCATATTTTTACATTTTTAATGTTTAGTGTTTCTGAAGGAACCTTTAGCTTAAAGAGAACATGGTGCTAACTGATCATATCACAATAAAACAGTCAAAGTATTATTTTTGCACAACTTTTTTGTTATCACTTTCATGTACAAACAACAAAACATTGGGTCTATATATTTATGAGATGGGATTAGGTATACTTTTTGTTCCTGTAAAAGGATATTTGACCTGAATTAAGAAATGAAGCATAATTTGATAGGATTATGTAATTCTACTAATGTCTTCATAAATTGTTTCACAAGTCCTGCATAAACCTTTTCTATAACAATAAGAAACAGCAGTATAGTATTCTTCTTGTACATTTGGAAAGGGGCAGTTCTCTCATTAAGAGTAGTAAGCAGCAATTACTATTACATTTCTTTTCTTGTATACAGCCCCGAACTACTATTTAAGGGGTTATTCTAGGTTATCTAATTTGCACAGATATTCTGCGTTCATTAGCAGCTCCATTTTTTTGCTTATTTCCTAAGTGGTCTCAAGAGTTCATGCATGTACAATACCCCACAATAATGACCACAAAATGTCCTTTAAGCTTTTTTTCACTGTGCTTGAACACAATATCTGTATATATATTTTTCTTCATCATGCTTGTTTTTATATTATGAGGAACATCTACCTGGAGTTTTTGTATGTCAGATCTTCAGCCCATTTCAGTCTGGTATTGTTTACAAGTTCCTGGAATCGGTTCAGAAATTTAGCTTCTTCAGAATAAGGCGATTGACTTGGAAGGAATTAAAGGCTCTTGAGATAAGTGATTATGTAAATCAGGGATGGCCAGCTTTGGTATTCTCAGACAATTTATTCTAACAGACATTATTCAGGGTGGCATAACTATGCAATCAGCTAATGGCTGGTCAAGCTCTTATTTGTTAAGATTTTTAAAGACACTTTCCTAAAGGTTCTACAGTAGATAACACAAAGAATGTTTAAAATACAATATCATCTGGCCTGCTTTTTTGATAAGGCAGTTTACTTGTTAAGCCCAATAATGTTGGTTGATTGGTATTTCCTCCGTGGAAGCTCATGCTTGTGAGACACTTGGTGATCTCCAGTGCACACTCTCTTTCTGGGTCCTTCTACATAGGGCAGAAATCCAAGAGGAAGCTGGTTAAAATAACCTGCTTCCTCCAGGGGTTCTGTCTCCACACCCTCTCTCAACCCTGAGCTTTCCCTTGGGGGATGGCATCCAAAAATTTACCCAAGAGCTTTCCACAAGTTGTATGAAGCATAGTAAAATACAGATTCTATCATCTATCAGCAAGTGCATCACATCGTCTTTGCTATTATTGCAACAACTGATCTCAATTTCTTTTTCTCAGTTCTTTTTTAATGGGGATTAGTCCTCATGTCTCTTTGGTACTATGGAACATTACAATGAAACAAATTATTTTTTCCTTTTTGATTAATACTGAAGGTTTCTTCCATGTTTTTGACTTTCTTTTGGGGGACAGTTTGTCTCCGGATTAAAAATCAGAAAAACCAGAATTTTCTTGTAGTTTAAGCCTTACTTTGTAACTACATGTGTAATAATATAATTTCACAAAATAAAATCAATTTCTAGTTATTTTCTGAATAAACTGAAACTTTAATATATATTTATCTCATTGCCTGCATACCTTGCGACTGAAACATGCTGGCACTTCTTGTAGTTTTTTACCCTTGTTTTTAGCCAACATGTACTGTATTTTAAGCAGCTTTTACTATCTGCAAATTTTATCCACTGGATGTTTTTAAGTGTCATTACCTGTATAACTTGTATGCTACAGTGTAATAAGGGTCTCTGGACCATAATAAAATTTATCTATCTATCTATATCAAGAATGATTACGTTACATTTATCATTAATGCAGTTTATGTCATGAAACTAATAAAATGACCTTTAATCTACAAAGGGTATTAACAGTTCATTTTTTCATTTTTTTTCTGTAAACATTTCTGTTTTTCCTACATAAAGTAGACTCTCCCCCAGTTAATTTTAACAAAAAAGACCTTAACTGGAGTCTTTGAGGTCCCTCAACTTTCATTGCTTTAGATCAAACTAAGATAGGATACTTCTCCGGATATAAATCACCGTTATTACCATTTAATTCAGAGTAGGAACAGAAAGAATGTTGAGAAATTTTTAAAAGTAGTAAAAAAGTTTCTCAATTATTAATAAAGGAGAATACTGGTCTGGACATAATTTTTATAGTTTGGTACTTTTAAACCAAAATGTATATGTAATTGTTTAGGGCAGAAAACATTTTCCTGCACAGAAACAGTATCTTCTTCATGGAGAAATAGTATTTCATTGTTGAAATATTTTCTAAACCACAAAAACAAATCTATGCTGAAAATTGTGTTTTCCTAGGAACAAAACTGTGAGTTCCGCTGCCCCAGAATAAGTCTCCAGCTGTGAAGAGTCCTTGAAAACTGCACAAGTCTTGCTCTAAAAAGAAAATGATTAAAATTACACTTCTTCCTTTTGTTCTCAAAATGAGTGAAGAAATGCTCCCCTAGTCAGTTCAGCTCATAGCACCTCCTAAATGTTCATTTTCTGCTCTTTTTAGCTTATGTTTCAGATTATTGTTAGCTGCCTTTTGTGTTGTACAAAAAGTAAGCTATAAATATTTTACTAAGTGGATAGAAAGGATAGCAGCTCTTAAAACCATATGTGTATTCCATGTATTTTGTAATCTTCACCACAGGTCTCTCTGTATTTTTTAAAAAAAGAGGAGCGTTGTTGCAGCTAGATACTTCTGTACTACGTATTTGTGTTGGAAGAAGGATTTGATGCTTGAGGATGTTAGGCATTTTAAGGACAGCATGTGATCGACATTTCATTCTCCTGATAGATATGCCTGTCTGAAGATTTACTTAAACACTTTTTGGCACAAATTGGACTTTGTGAGCTTCTCTTCTACTCAAGTAAACAGCAATGGAAAATCAGGCAGTGGGAAGATCAGTAACAGTCTCACAGGGAGATGATGGAGAATATTCATACCATGGTTAGGAAAGGGGAGGTGAAGTGATAGAAGTTAGATCTCTCAATTGTAGCTAGCTACTGCTAGCTGCTGCTGTTCACTTTTTCCTGGTGATGTGGGGAAGGATTAAATGCTTGAAGTTGTTAGGTAAGTAAGATTTAAGGACAGTATGCCACCTACATCTCATGCTGTTATGATATGACTGTCTGGAGGATTTATTTTGGTTTTATCTCTTGCTGTAAACTGCTTTGAGTTCTGTCTGCAAGAAATGTGGGGATATAAAGATTAAAAATAAATACAAGCTGTGAAGCTTGCCCAGGAGATCTCTTTGATTACAAGCTTCACCTCTTTCCTAGGCAGCAATGTTGCACAAAGCCGCAGAACCGAGCTTCTGGCATCTATCCCATATCCATTAACTTTAAGCTTCCATGACTCCAGATGCCACATGTGAGGAACTTGTGGCTGTAGACCTGCAATACTCATTTGTTGCAGCATAGCTATTAGAGAGGGATGATAGGAGTCACAGCTCAAATACAGATTTTTTTTGTCTTGGGCAGAGACTTCTATCATCCTACATATTCCCAATCCCTGCATACCCAATAGCATCATATAAGCTTGTGAGACATTTTTAAGATTTGAAAACTACGAAGATACAACTTCCCATCAAGACTTTCAGTTGGAGGCAACATAGCACATCTCGGACCAGGGTTGCATAATAATTTGCTGGGTTCTGGGGACTGGATGGAAGATAAATTGGTGTAGGCATCACCATCATACTGAAATTCATTTTTCAGGGGAAAATGTGGATGGCATGCACATTCCGTTGTCGAAGGCTTTCAGAGGATGCCTGCCATAGAGGTGGGCAAAACATCAGGAGAGAATGTTTCTGGAACATAGCTATACAGCCTGGAAAACCACAGCAACCCATGCACTTTGTGTTTAAATAAAGGTATAAGAAAAGCTATAGCCCTCTCTGAAATCAAATACTATGCTATAAAAAGTTTTTCTTTAATTGCATTTTATTCTTTTATTGGCACGTGATTTGTTTTAATACTGTAAATATTTTAATTCTATTTTAATGTACACTTTTTGTATATTTCTTCATTCTGTTGTCCTTTCTAGCTGAATTCCCTGATACATACAGAGGTTTCAGTATGCAACAACTTCTTTATATTTTGTTTTTAACTTACAATACTACAGCATCATGTACAGTGTATGTAGGAAATAAAATTACATTACATTATGTGTAAAATAATTTCAAATAACATTTACATCATTTTGTGACTTTTGAGTCACCCTGTACATAGGGGAAACTACAATGTGGCTGCTCAACACATTTTTCCTCTTTGGAACTTGTACTATGTGTATTTTACAGTAGAAATAAGGCTGCAATTCTCTTCATACTTTCCTTAGAAAGATCCATTGAATACAGTGGGATAGACTTTTAGATACATAGGACTGTGCTAACCAACATTTGTTTGGCTACTCATCTGTCTAATCTGGTGTAGTGTAGTTTTAGCACTGAACGTCATATCTGCTATTTTACATTAAATTACTTTCATCTACGTGTTGAATTTGGGCAGATTTACATCAGGCTAACCTGCCTAGTGTACCTGTGCCAACAGTGTAATACAGTGAGAAATGTTGTGTATTGCTAGATGCTGTGCAGTTGTAGTCTGGTTTATGTTGGCCTCTCAGGAGATAGGGGTCTTTGTTTCACGTTCAAGTATAGCCAAAATACAGATTTTGCAATTATCCACACTTTCAAGTCTCCATGGATGGATCTTTGAACTTCTTTCTCACAGATATGGACATCAAATTGCATATAATATTATTTATGCTTATATTTTACTTGGTTGTATAAATAATTTAAAGGCCATTATTTTAAATGTATTTAAATGTATTTTTTTTTACTGTTGACCTGTTTTATGTTAATTACTGTGCTGTAATAGTTCTTTGTCGGCATCTAATGATTGCCAATTGTAAGCCGCCCTGAATCTCCCTTCAGGGGTTGAGAAGGACAAGATATAAATGTTTAAAATAAATAAAAATAAATAAATGCCTCATTTTTTAATATTGACTTTATAGAAATTTAGGGTTTTTAGTTAAATTTATTTTATGTTCTATCAAGGTATCCAGCATAGTGTAGTGGTTTGAGCATTGGACTACAACTCTAGAGACTAGGATTCAAATCCCTTCTCGGCTATGGAAACCCACTGGGAAAGTCATACATGCTCAGCCCCAAAGGAAGGCACTGGGCAAGTCACACACACTCTGAATTAATTTTGCCAATACAATCCTGTAATAGCTTTACGGTTATCATAGGTTGGAAAATACTTGAAGGCACAATACAATAATGTTCTATCAGTGTAAGTAGCCTGATGATTCACATAGTGGTGATGAAATTCCTTGTACTACCATTTTACTGCAGGAAATTTGTTTCAGCTATTTAATATACATTTGTCATTCACGAAGGAGTCAGAGTTCGAGTTGAAAATTTGGCATACCAACTCCACAGCCCTGGGTAAAAGACATAGTGTTTGGAGAGGCTGTGAAGAAAGAACTAATTTCTTATTTGAAACTATTTTTTTTCATGTGCAGCAGTTTCCATGTCATAGTGTTGAAGGAAGGTTAATGCATTTCTTCTGAGTGATGAGAGCACTTAAAATGGATAGGGTTCATTCTTCATCCTACATTTATGTACTTGATAATTTGTCACTATATTCGTAGGTGCTTCTCTTTCAATCTACAGAACAAATACAGTGTAAATTTTGTATTTTCAGTCTTTTAAAAAAGTGTTATAGTTGTGCATATTTGTCAATACATCAGTGTATGCTAGGCATGGTTTCGAACCCAAAAATGGCGATTCTAAAATCAAATGGGGAGGGGGGATTTTTTTTGATTAGTAAAAGAAAGACTTACAAAAAAAATTCCAAAAAATTCTAAAATGTAACTTAATTACTAACGAAATTCGTTAGTAGTTCGTATGCCAGCGCATGCGCATTCCAGATGGTTTTGGCCTACAACTCCCAGAAATCCTAACAGCTGGTAAATTGGCTGGGATTTCTGGGAGTTGTAGGCCAAAACTTGAATAAATCACACTGAATTCTAGATGAGACTCTCCAAATAGGAAGGAGGGAGGGGGGGTATTCTATTCTTGGAAGCAGCAAAAAAAGGAGGAGGAGCCCCCTCGCTCCTCGCTGCCTCTCTCACCCCGATCCTGAGGGAGCGAGGGCCCAAGTTTGCCCAGGCTGAGAGGAAAAGGAAGAGGCCTGAGGCTGTGAGGAATGGTGGGAGTTGAAGTCCAAAACACCTGGAGGGCTGAAGTTGGCCCGTCATGAAGCCTCTTCAAGGCTTTAGATCCTGGCAGGCAGAAGGGGCAGGGAGGGCCCGTCCACTCCTCCTCCCCTGCCAGGATCTAAAGCATCAAAGAGTATTGGGGTGAGAAACCAACCTAATGTATAATAGAATGAATGCTACTGTAAGTGCCTAATATTATAAGTAATCCAACTGGTCATATACCTACATTCCATGCACATGCAATAATACAGCAGTAATAACAATAGGTATAAGAAGAGGTAAAATTCAAACCGAAGTACTCTGACTGTGGTCCTCCTCAAGCGGTGCAAACTGCAAAGGCTCTTCTTTATGAGCCAGCAAATCCCCAAAGAAAAGCAGGCAAAACCCCGGGTTTTGGGGCACAGCGTTTGCTGAGGAGGACCCAGTCAGGGTGCACACCTCTTCACCCATTGTTATTATGTATTATTGCATGTGCATGGAATGGGGATTTGCTGCAGTAGAATTCTATTATACGGGCTCATACCCTTTGAGAAGATTCAGGCAGCAAATCCCCCAAGAATATGTTCTGAGTAAACCTCCTCTGTTTACATTTTTTCCAGGCTTCCAGCCGAAAGAAGGAGCGAGTTTAGGGCTTGCCTTGTCATAATACTTATTGGCAAGGGAGGCGGGAGGGTGGTGAGAGAGAAGGAGGGTGCCCCCCCCCCCCTACGACCTAATAATGACACTTAAGAAAATCCTGGCCCCCGAAGTTCTATAAAGGAAGTCCACTTCCTCGTTGGCGTTCCAGATACGGAAATACTCAAAAGTAGCATTTCTTACGAATTTCTTACGAATCATTTCATTTTCATAACTTTTTTCTCATGCCTAGTGTCTGCAGGTTAGAAGGTAGAAAGGTAGTTTACCATTTATATACTAGATATTCACTTTCTTCCTTTCTTGCATGTATCAAAGTTTGAGTTTAGACTGTAGTTGAGAAAAGTTAGCGAGTATTTTAATTCCCAAAGGATTCCCTGTCCATAGAATTTCAGTTCACATTCCTTTTGCTTTGCTTTGCATGATGGCATACTGTGTGCTTCCAAGCTGACTTACTGTCTTATTGCTGTCTGCTTTGGCAATGAAAGGTAACACTGTGTCATTGGGGATTGGTTTTTTTAAGGACTAGGGAAAGAAAGAAAAACAATTTACTAAAAGTATGGATATCCTTGTGTCAAACCTGTACGTGCAGTCTCTTAAACCAGCCTTCTGCAAGCATACATCCCTGTATGCCATCATCCATAATTTTGAGCTGTCTTGGGTTCATTGTAGTCTAAATATCTGAAAGGGAAATATATTAGTGGAAATGTGTTATTTGAACTATAGAAGGATGGGATCTGTGTGGCTTTCCAATTGTTGTTGGACTTTGTTTCTCATAATTGGTTATGATGAGAGCTGGTGGCTAGCAATAATCTTTGCTCTGGAGATAATATCTTAACTAGGGTAGAATATAGTGAATAATGTAGTGAACTGTTGTGACTCTAAATAGCAAGTAGATGTAGTATGGTGAGCCATCTTAAATGATATTTGCAACATAGTTAAGTTATAAAATGTGAGAACGCAAAGAAAAAAGTGAGATCACAATCCAAAAGGATAGTGTTAAAACAAGAACAGAATATTAAGTCCTGCTGCATCATATCAAAAGTCTGGACCTCTAACATTATGTTTTTAGGATATTTCTATCATACTCATATGACCTCTTCTAAAAGGGGTAATGCTTCACCACATATCATGGCAAATCCATGGAGGTCTGGTGGGGGGCTAGGGGAAATCTGTTGCTCCACACACCGCATTGCCTGATTTACATGGGTTGAATGAAAAGTAATGCCTCCACTTTCATTACTTGGATTGGATGGGAATATTTTAATAAATCAAACACAGAAATAATCCTTAGAATGTGCTCTTTAACTACCATATTCACTTTTTCACATAATCACCAGACAATTGGATACATTTCTGCCAACAATTAACACATTTTCTGAGGCCATAACAGAAGAAGTCTGTGCGCTTTTATTTCAGGCATCAGCATCCTGCGTCCCCTTCATACACAGATCTTCCGATAGTCAAACAAAGCAATACTGTGACCCAAACGTTCTTGTGAAATGCCGATTATTCTTGAAATTTCCCTCTGAGTGATACAATGACTGTCCTGAATCAATCTGTCAACCTTTTGCTTGTGAAACTTGGTGGTTGCTGTCACAGGATGTCCAACTCTTTATTTGTCACGCAAGTCAGATGTTCCCACCTCAACATATTTAAACTTACTTGCCCAATGACACACAGTATTCACATCAACATAAACAGCTTGCATTCTCTGATTAATTTCCTTTAAGGTGAGACCTTCTACTGTCAAGAATTCAATGACTGCACGTTGCTTAAGTCGCATTGACTGACCGTCTGCGCAGGATTCCATACTTCACACTTTAACAACACAACCGTTCAATGTTAAGGCTTCCCACCAAAATGGAACTGTAGAGGAGAGTCTACTGAACAAGCCAGTACCTGCCCCATACTAGTACTGCCATCTGTTGAGTTGCAAAGGTGGAGGCATTACTTTTAATTCAACCATCATACCTGGGATCCCATCGTATGGGAGGAAACATAATTGCCCAGCTTCCCCCTATTGTTCCGAAGCATATGCCACTTGCTCTTCCCATTTCAGCACAGAGCCCAGCTGGAAGCACACGTTCATCATGTAGTAGGCTCTGTGTCAAAAGTGGAGAGCAAGGGGTGTACAATGGGTAAATCAGCACATCTGATGAGGTGGATAGAATCATAAACTCTTACAGTTGGAAAAGGCCAAAAGGGCCATCCAGTCCAACCCCCTACCATGCAGGAATGCACAATCATGCTGTCATGGTTGTTCACATTTGTAACAGAAAAGAACAATATTTTCATTTGAACCAATACAGAACCAAACACTATTTTAAAATCTCATAAACTAGTATTTTAAAGGTGTCCTTTCCTGATATTGATACTATTGTAAAGTGAGTGTAGAACAAAAAAGGTTTGGTTTGATTTTACAATCACTTCTCACTTCATCAAACAGGCAAAAATTCAAGTCATGAGATATGGATAAGGAGTGTCCCAGAAGACCATTTCATTCTGTATTTGAATATATTATGTTAGTTTATGTTGAATGAATTAGTTTTATTGTTACTGCCACAGATCAAAAGTATAAAACTTTAAAACATTACAACATTGTTAACAAATGCCAAATTCACAAGATTAAAAGCAGAAAGTCTGTGAGTAATAAAATGAGTAAGTTAAAACTTTATTTGCTAAAATCACCCACAAACTGTTTCCTTATTTTTATAGCTGCCGCAGAAAACTTAGAAAGTGATCTTGTATAACAGCATTTCTCAACCTGGGAGTTGGGACCCCTGAAGGGGTCGTGAGGGGGGTGACAGAGGGGTTGCCAAAGACCATCACAAAACACAGTATTTTCTGTTGGTCATGAGGGTTTTATGTGGGAAGTTTGGCCCAATTCTATTATTGATGAGGTTTGGAATGCCGGTCTGAGTCCCTCTATTGAGGTGAGAAGATCAAGGTGCAAAAGTTTTAAATAAATAAATAAGTTGTAGTTCACCTATATCCAGAGAGCACTGTGGACTCAAACAATGATGGATCTGGACCAAATTTTGCACGAATCCTCAATATGCCCCAATGTTAACACCAGTGGTGTATGGGGGAAAATAGACCTTGACATTTGGGAGTTGTAGTTGCTGAGATTTATAGTTCACCTATAATCACAGAGTACTCCGAACCTCATCGATAATAGAATTGGGCCAAACTTCACACATAAATCCCTCATGACCAACAGAAAATACCGTGTTAAGCTATATGAGTATCTAATTTTGTTGTCTTGGCACTCGGGAGGCACTGGGAGGAAAAACAAGGAATAGGAGGAGTATGGTCCCATTTGGAACTCCTTAGAAAAGTGGAATTTGATGTTGATTTGGTGCTAACTATCAAACCTGTGGATGGGTCATTTTTCAGTAGTCTCTGGCAGGAAACGCCTTATGGATAGGTTGGAGCTTTGGAAAGAAATGGTTTTTCAAAACTGGATGTTGATTTCAACTACTTGGGTTTTTTTCCTTTTTGAGTATTTCCTTAGTCCCATCACAGGGGTAGAAAAGTGGCTAGTGAATTGCCACAGTTGCAGACCCATCTTAACCTTTTGAGGTTATACTGACAAATAAATACTATTGAATTCAGAGGTGTAGTCTTCATGATATACTCTGAAAAACAAATACTATCTGCCATTGTCTTTGAAACATCATCTCCTGAGACGCTTGTCTATTGACTGAATGTTCATGCTAAAATTCTGGATCTTGTATAGAGGGCTGACGTGCAATCAACTTATTAGGTGCACTGGGAGTTTTTAGCAGAGAAACTGTATGGAATTCCCTTATCTCTTCCACTAGATGGAAGGTAGTTCAAGGTAATATTTCATAACTATAAATGGAAGTGCTATAAATTGATTTTTTTAATCAGAAGACTCTGCTACGTTTAAGAGATGTGAACCACTGAGTGATGGTTCCAATTTGATTTCTTCCTCAAACTCTCTTTTATTGTTAAGGTTTTGCAAGCGATGGAAGTTATTTGCTACACAGAAATGGCACAAGCGGCTTGCTACAGGATTGCTGGAGTTTGCACTTTTTAAACTTACTCCTTAATTTATTAGTGACCTAGAAACAGTGAAAGGATTTCCTGAAAGGGAAAAGTATACTTTTAAAGTCTTGAGATGAAGCTTGAATTGTGGTCAGCGTTGTATGTTAAGTGCATAGTTCACAGGATAGCTTCAGTTTCTATCACTTTGGGATCATATTGATATTTGACTTTTTCCCTCTGCTACTGCACATTTGTAATGCAGCACTTACTTCATGGATTTTTAGTTTATTCGCACTCAAAAATCCTGTAAATTGCATAATCATTTTTTCCCTTTATACAGTTGAAGAACTCTAGCCATGAGTGACTTGCCAAGGCCAACCAGGGAATTCATAGCAGAATACTCTTTGAGCACTGATTCCAGTGTTCCATAAACAGTGTTTGGATCGGCTATAAGTCAGTGACTGGGTGCACAATCTGAATGTAATGTTAGTGTTCATTTAATTTGGTGGCAATGTCTTGTTATTGCTTATGTTAAGGTTTACTGTGTTATTTTTAATTCATGCTACATCTTGTTTATTGGTTGGTTGTATTATATGGCATCGAATATTGCCCTTATATGTTGTTAACAGCTCTGAGTCCCCATCTGGGACATGGGGCAGGATACAAATAACATTTATTAATATTAGAAATGTACAGATTTGATCCCAGACTTCAGCAGTTTTTAAAACCCTGTTTTAGTGAGGTTAGAGGGGAAAAACAAATACTTGATTCAGATTTTAGAGCACCACTAACTGCTGGAATAGACAGTACAGACAGTCCCCAAGTTAAGTCTTAACTATGAGTCATTTATAAGTCAGATGTTTTTAACTTGGGAACTACCTGTATTTGCCTGGATCAGCCACATAAAGTAGAGCATATATGGAAATTCCTGTCTAAAGAGAAAGTGGGCCCAAATCATATGAGAAGTGTGCCCCCTTCTTCAGTAGGCATTGTAGCATCTTAGTTCACCACATTCAAGAAACTGGAAATCCAAACGGATGAGGAAATTTGGTCCCAAAGTGATCCACTATCCTGCCCATGGTTCTCAAAATCAGGTATGTTGAAGGTGCTTGTGGCTTTGCAGCAGGTGAGACACTTGAAGGCTATGATGGTACCTGGGTTTGGCTAAGAAATCTGGTGACTATTTCTGCAAGCACACACAGTCATAGTATCTGCTCATGGTCATGGCTAATTCTCCATCATAGCATCTTCTGCAACCCCATTTTATGGCAATGAGATATGTCTGCATAGAAAACATTTGTAAAATGCAAAATAAAGTGTATTTTTGCCTGAATAATTCCTCTGCAAAACTGGGATATTTGAATACAACAATACTGCAGAGAAATATTTATTTTTCCCTCAGTGGGGAGACAGCTACAATAATTATTTCTGTATACATGTGAAGATGAGCTAATAAAGGATGTACATCCCTAGTGTCTGTACATCACAAAACCATAAAACATGCTTTCTACTGGAACAAAGATTGTATTCCTGTTCTCCATTATTGTCCTCAGCCTTGATTTCCATTCAAGCTTGGAAGTGTATCTCCCTCCTTGTTGGCCTATGTTGGTTTCTGTTGCTCCTACAATGAGTTAAGCAGCAGTTGTGACAGTTCTGTAGAAACAACCCAGTTCTGTCCCTGAAGACGAGGCTGCTTACAATGAAGCTGGCAGCAGGAATAGCTCATGTGTTCAGTACTCCTAGAGCAAGCAGCTGAGCACAAGGCTTAAAATTGCCTTTGTTTGCTTTTATGGTATTTGGAACAGCTGTGTTGGCTTGCAGATGTGCCTCTTTTATAAGGTTTCTTTTTAAATCTGTTTTCACATAGTTACAATACACAAGGACTAGAAATTGGGAAGATAAGGAATTCAGGACTGTTTGTGTTCTGTACTGGAATGTTGTTGCTATTGCTTCCATTCTGATTTCAGTACTTGGCAAATTTCAAGATTACTCTTGTATTGCATTGTCACTTGGCTTGTATGGGAGAAAAACATTGTTATCATGTCTAATTTTAAAACTAATCTGCTAAATTGTATTCCATGCTCCACTGTATGGATCTTTCTCCACTTTAGCTTCCATGTTTGAAATGTGGCCACTGGTAAACTTGATAATATCTTAATTTTCTTGTAGTTTGATATACGAGCAAATTATTTGTATTAGCAAATTCATTATTTTGGCCCTTTCCCTTTCACCATGGATGTAGAGGGAGGTGAGGGCCACAAATACAATATTTAAAAAATGCTATGGCCATAAAAATGGCAAAAGGACGAACTAATGATGAGTAAATGCCCACCCTACAGTCTGAGAACTTATGTATTCAGCAAATCATCAATATTCATTGAAGATATTTAAAAAATCTCTAACAGTGCTCCTCTTTGTTTTGAAACTGCCTGTTGCTTTTTTATTGCTGTAAATTCACAAGGAAAAGGTCTACTGGAGTTTCTGATACTTTATTTTCTTATGTCCTGCCTACTGCCTTTGTAAGTAATGTAAGGAGTAAGAGGTAGATATTCAAAAGATTCAGAGAAAACAAGAGCAGGAAATTCCCCCTTACCATGCTATTTGCCCACATAAATTGAGATGCATTCCTGATTGATCTTTGTAGGACATGGATTGGCAGCTGGGGCCAATTTTTGTCCTTGCAGTGGTTGTATCATTTTATCTTTAGCTATAGATTAGCCAGAAGTTTGTGCATTGGGTATGTATGTGGACTTCTTTTTCTTCTGTAAAAGTTACTGTCAAGATCTGTTGCCAATTTTGCTCTTTTACCCAGGAGATTTAAAAACTACTTCTGTTGAGATTTAGTGCTGCAAGCACAATTTTTATAGGCATGAAAGAGAACCCTTTTGATCCAGAATGAGGTTGGGGAGATGGGGAAATGCAATCCAGTGCTTCTCTCTTTCCCTAAATGGATTCTGAAGGCTTGTCCTTCTCTCTTTTCTGTTTGAGAGCCTTATTTGGGTGGAAGGCTGGCATTCTGTATGCTGGTAAATGGACTTACAGAATTTATATATAAAGCTGCTGCAGGGTATACTATAAATCTCATGATTGAGGATGATGCAGGATGAGGATGCAGGAAAGCATTGAGACATAGATGTATGAAATAAGGGACAAAAATAGGAGCAAAGTCGTAATGTGAGATATTCTGCTTAGAGTTACTGAGGAATGAAGTTGTTAATGCAAAGGCTTCCTAACCATTACCTTCTAATGGCTGTACCACAAGGAAGGGTTTGGGAATGTAATAATTCAAAGGTTCAATTTTTCAGCAATCGAACAATACCAGATGCCTCAGGGAAATTGGAAACAGAGCATAAAGAACATAATAAAGGACATTTGTGTACTCCCAGTTTCTGCTAGTCAGAGATCTATTACTTCTGTACAAGGAAGTTCCATTTGTCTGAACTGATTTGCCGTCTTTATTGCAAATAGTTAAAGGAAGTGGTAATAATGTAAGGTCAAGGATTTCTTTCTTTGTCTTGATTCTTCTTCCTTCTGCTCTTCTTTGCATTTTGTTTATTAGGTGAGTTTTACTGGAGTAAGGAGCTGGTGATTCACAGAATAACATTTCTGTAATCATGGAACCAGCATTAGTTCTTCATGCAAAAATTGATTATTTTTTGATATTTTCATGACTACTTCTCCCAGTATGATTTGCCTTCCTGGATTTCTAGATCATATCCTCTGAAAAATACATGCAGCTTAGATGCTATTCTCTTACATGTTAGTAATTTTTGTTATCACAGGGACAGAAAGTGAGATGAAATCTTTGGAACAGAGACAGTAAAACAAACACCACAGTGGTGTTAACCCTTCCCTGTGCTATCTAAAGCTAAAATTATATATTTTTTGCTGGAGTTTCTCTTTAAAAAACGTACCTGTTACAACTTATATATAATTTCAACTTAAGAACAGACCTACAAAACGTATCTTGTACTGTCAGAGAGAAAAAAGACATCCTTCTCAACAAAGGCATAGTTTTAGAGACTTTCTCCATGGATGTTGATGTTCTGGCTTTCATGTCTTGCTTTAATATCAGTAGCAGCTGTAACTGGAAGGCATCCTAATGCCATTTTATGTTTGTAGTACCAATTGTGAAGTGCTACTTTAGCCTTTACCTTGTGTGTGTGTGTGTGTGTGTGTGTGTGTGTGTGAGAGAGAGAGAGAGAGAGAGCACAACTTTGTTTAGTGCAGCAAATTGCCTGGATGGGCATAACCCTCTTCAGATGCCAAATCAAAAAGTAAAATGGGATCATACCTGCTACTCTTCCCAACAACTATCCATTGATTCCATGCATTCATAGTTTATATGTACATGGTTTCATGGCTTTTTTCTGAATATGTCTTGATCATTCTTGTCTTGGGAGAGAAGGTGATGCAGAAAATATTAATAAAAATGCTAAACCATATTACATAGAGTTTTACGTGTAACCAGTGATCAATTTAATTTTCACATTCTATCCCAAAAGTATTGATTGCAAGTTAAGTCATCATTGAAAACACTTGGTATTACAATAGCCCAGTTTTCTTGACTCTATACAGTTATATTATAATTTTTACAGTGCTTCTACTTCTGTATTCATACAGCAATATAATATTAAAGCTTGTGCTTAACCACTCATAATGGCTGAAACAAAGTGATGAATCCTTTTAAAGCTAGTAAATTGATTTGGGGAGATACTGATTTTGAGAAAAAGGTTAATTGTGAAGTGGGTTGAGAAAGAAGAAAATAATCTTCTTAAAATAAAATAATCTTCTGAAAAGAAGAAAGAAAACGTTATCATTTCAGTATTTTTAAGGTGGTGCATAAAATTAAAAAAAATTAGTCACCAGACAGCAAGGGTTTAAGTTTTTTGTGCTGTATGGCCATGTTCCAGAAGCATTGTTTCCTGACGTTTCGCCTGCATCTGTAGCAGGCATCCTCAGAGGTTGTGAGGTTTCACAAACTCTGAAAATGCCCGCCACAGATGCAGGGTAAACTTTAGCAGAGACTGCTTCTGGAGCATGGCCACACAGCCTGAATAACTTACAGCAACCCAGTGTTTCTGGCCATTGAAAGCCTTTGACAATACATAGCAAGGGTTTTGTTTCTGTAAAAATATTACAAGGAATAGAGGCTAGAAGTAATGATATTACCAGTGAATTACTATTTAGCCAATGAGGTATTTTCACAAATAACATTGTGATGGGTTCCACAAGGATTTATTTATATACATAGCAAATAATATTTTGTTGTTTTCCTCCTTCAAGTTGTTTCTGATTTACTTTCTCTGTGTGCTTTCAAATCATTCCCAACCTATGGCGATACCCAAGAGGGTTTTCTTGGCAAGCTTTGTTTCAGAGGAGGTGAGTGTGACTTGTCCATGGTCTCCAAAAGTCCTTGTTCAATACTCAAACGACAACACAGGCTTGCTTTTCATCTGTTAGATCTCCTGGTGGATGACATACAATATCTAGATCAATTTCAGTCTTGCTTCAGACCTTTTTATCTAATCTGGAGGAAGATCTAATTCTGGAGGAACAAGCTGACCTGGCTTGTATAACAGAGACCTGGTTGGACGAGGCTGGGGGGGTTAATCTCTCTCGGCTCTGCCCACCAGGTTATTCCGTACAGCACCAAGCAAGACCGGGAGGGCGGGGAGGGGGAGTCGCAATGGTCTATAATGATTCCATCCCCTTGATCAGGTGCCCCATCCCGCAGTCAACCACGTTCGAATGTGTCGGCCTAAGGGTTGGTGATCGGGACAGGATAGGGATTCTGCTAGTGTACCGACCACCCCGCTGCACTACAGTCTCCTTACCTGAGCTAGCCGGAGTGGTCTCTGGCCTGGCCATGGAGTCTCAGCGGCTCATCGTGCTGGGAGACTTCAACGTCCATGCCGAGACAACTCTATCAGGAGCGGCTCAGGATTTCATGACCGCCATGGCAACCATGGGCCTGTCCCAGCTAATATCGGGTCCCACCCATAGTGCAGGACACACGCTAGATCTGGTTTTCTGCCAGGGATGGGAAAACGGTGGCGGAGTGGAGGAAATGACCATCATTCCTTTGCCATGGACCAACCACCACCTGATCAGGTTTAGACTTACTGTGCCTTTCCACCTCCGCAGGGGTGGTGGACCTATTAGAATGGTCTGCCCCAGGAGACTTATGGATCCGAATGGATTCCTGACGGCTCTTGGGGACTTTCCCGCCTCCTCGGTAGGTGACCCTGTTGAGGCTCTTGTCTCACTCTGGGACAGGGAGATGACAAGGGCTATTGACACGATCGCTCCAGAACGCCCCCTCTCGAGTAACTGAGCTAAACCAGCTCCTTGGTTTACTGAGGAGCTGGCAGCAATGAGGCGAAAAAAGAGGAGGCTAGAGTGCGTGTGGCGTCGGAAGCGGAGCAGATCAGCTCATGCGCGTCTGGTCTCCTACCTGAGGACCTATGATGCAGCAACAAAAGCTGCACAAAAAACATCTATCGCGGCCAAGGTGGCCGCCGTGAAGAACCGTCCAGCGGAACTGTTCCGAGTCGTTAGGGGTCTTTTAAATCTGCCACAGTGCGAGATCCCTGATGGCTCGATGGTACGCTGTGAAGAATTTGCCAAGGCCTTCGCGGAAAAAGTGGCGCTGATCCATTCCGATTTCGATACCATTTCAATGACAGTCTCTGAGGATGTGACACGAGCATCTGCTTGTCAGGTTTTAATGGATTTGTTTCAATTGGTTCAGCTCGAGGATGTGGACAAGATCCTTGGAGAAGCGAGGCCCACCACATGCATCCTAGACCCCTGCCCATCCTGGCTGATAAAGGAAGCCAGAGGGGGTTTGGCAGAGTGGGTTAAGGTGGTGGTTAATGCCTCCTTACAGGAGGGCAATATTCCAGCTAGCTTAAAGCAAGCTGTTATAAAACCGCTGTTGAAAAAAACCATCACTGGACCCCACTCAATTAGTGAACTATCGGCCAGTTTCCAATCTCCCCTATTTGGGCAAAGTCATGGAACGTGTGGCGGTTTCGCAACTCCAGGGGTTCTTGGTAGACACTGATTATCTTGATCCAGCACAGTCTGGCTTTAGGCCGGGACATGGTACTGAAATAGCCTTGATCGCCTTGGTAGATGATCTACACCGGGAACTCGACAGGGGGAGTGTGTCCCTGTTGGTTCTGCTGGACCTCTCAGCGGCTTTCGATACCGTTGACCACGGTATTCTTCTGGGTCGCCTTGCAGATATGGGGCTTGGGGGTACTGCATTGCAGTGGCTCCAATCCTTCCTGGAAGGTCGTACCCAGAAGGTGTCATTGGGTGACACCTGTTCGTCTCCACAACCGTTCTCGTGTGGAGTCCCTCAGGGTTCAGTACTGTCCCCAATGTTATTTAACATCTACATGAAACCACTGGGAGAGATCATTCGGAGTTTCGGAGTAAGGTGTTATCTGTATGCAGATGACGTCCAGATCTGTCACTCCTTCCCACCTGTCACCAAGTAGGCTGTCCAGACTTTGAACTGGTGCTTGGCTGCTGTGTCGGACTGGATGAGGGCTAGCAAATTGAAACTTAATCCAGACAAGACAGAAGTCCTCCTGGTCAGTCGTAAGGCCGAACAGGGCATAGGGTTACAGCCTGTGTTGGATGGGGTTACACTCCCCCTGAAGATGCAGGTTCGCAGCTTGGGAGTGATCCTGAACTCATCGCTGAGCCTGGAACCCCAGGTCTCGGTGGTGGCCGGGAGAGCTTTTGCACAGTTAAGACTCGTGCGCCAGCTGCGCCCATTCCTTGGGAAGTCTGATCTGGCTACGGTCGTCCACGCTCTGGTCACATCCCGAATAGATTACTGCAACGCACTCTACGTGGGGCTGCCTTTGAAGACAGTTCGAAAGCTACAACTAGTCCAACGGGCGGCAGCCAGATTACTAACCGGAGCTACATACAGGGAGCATACCACCCCCTGTTGTGTCAGCTCCATTGGCTGCCGGTCCAATTCCGAGCTCCATTCAAAGTGCTGGTTTTGACCTTTAAAGCTCTATACGGTTCTGGCCCAGCTTACTTGTCCGAACGCATCGGCCTCTATGTCCCACCTCGTAATTTAAGATCATCCGGGGGGGGCCTGCTCTCGCTCCCGCCAACCTCTCAAATGTGGTTGGCGGGGACGAGAGGGAGGGCCTTCTCGGTGGTGGCCCCCCGTCTATAGAACGCACTCCCTATTGATATTCAATCAGCTTCATCCCTCCTAACATTCAGAAAAAGAGTGAAATCCTGGCTTTGGGACCAAGCGTTTGCACCCTAGCACAACACGGCACTTTAGACTGGTCAGTTGGCAAATTGGTGGTTAAGATCTAAGACTTTGGATGGAACATTGTTTTAATGGTGATGAATGTATATGATGTTTTTAATATTAACTGTATTTTAATGTATTGAATTCTAGGTGTATTTTAATGTATTTTAATTTTAACTGTTGTTTACTATGTATTGTGTGGCATCGAATCGTTGCCGTCTGTTAGGCCACACTGAGTCCCCCCTCGGGGGTTGAGAAGTAGCGAGGTATAAACAATGGAGATAAAAAATAAATTTTATGGGATAGACACAGCTCTGGCCATCTGGGTGGATGACATATGCAGGAAACTGGACAAGGTTAGTGCAACTTTGTTAGTTCTGCTGGATCTCTCAGTGGCTTTTGATAAAACTGACCATGGTATCCTTTTAACAATCTACTTAATTATATAATGCTAACTGGACCAAAATTAAGTGTGGCTTTAGAAAATTGGCATTCTAAGGATTTAGGTTAGAAAGTAATACAGCAATAATTCAGGTATACATTGAGGTATAAAATACAACTTTTGGGCTAAACTTTTGGGATTTAACAAGAACTTTAGGCAAATTACTATATGAGTACAAGCTTGTACAGTTTTTTAGAAGAGTTCAGTGGGATTTGCTCTCACTCTGTTTCTACAGGACTGTATTCTGTAACAAGAAGGGTGATAGTAGCGTGCCTTGCAGGGTTGTTTCAAGGCTTACTGAGGTAATCTTAATATTTTTGAGCACTTAGTAAAATGTAAAACTTTTCTTAAATTCTACTATTAAATGGGTTCACTTGGACTATTGATCTAATTGTATGCTATAAAGATTGTTTCCCATTAAACACAGAAATGTGATATAATCAGTGTATCATTGCTTATGAAGGGTGCTCTATAGAGTTAGAGATGGAACAATCAATAGAACAAAAATATGAACAGATCAATAATGGTGGAAGGTTCCTGTGATCTGAATAACTGGGTAACATTCATTTAGAAATAAAAATGTACATCAGGAAAAAATAGTTCTCTGTCTGCACTTAGATAATAACAGAAAGTTAGGAGTGTATGGCTCAATCTAGGGGAAACATGACAACAACACATTGCAGAATGAATCTATGCAAATAAACTAACAGTAAGAAGAGGCTTAAAGCCAGGAATGTTCTTTCCCTCTCAGAAAGTGAATGGTCTTTGTTGTAGTAGTGGTGTGTCTTCAAGCCATTTCTAATTTATGGCAATGCTATAGCAATCCTTTAACAGAGTTTTCTTAGCAAGATTTGTCCAGAGATGATTTGCCTTTGCCTTTCTATTCTGAGACTGAGAAAATGTGATTTGCATGGCTAAACAGTGTGATTGTTGACATGGAATAAACCATGTGA
The DNA here is from genome assembly GCA_030556195.1 of Anolis apletophallus. Classification (NCBI taxonomy): domain Eukaryota; kingdom Metazoa; phylum Chordata; class Lepidosauria; order Squamata; family Anolidae; genus Anolis; species Anolis apletophallus. The sequence goes on from JARBWK010000005.1 coordinate 41,475,735, forward strand.
TAGTTTTTTGAAATACATACACAAGTGTCCTTGAATGAAGATGTAGCTATTGCATTGTAGCATACTGAATTAGAGAGAGAGAGAGAGAGAGAGAGAGAGAGAGATTTTCCATTTTATTTTAAGATTTTGATTTCCTTGTCTCACCCACACTAGCACAGCAAAAGTCACATGTCATGTTTAATTTTTTTTGTTTTACAACAACCCTTAATCTATTTTAGAAAAAAAACCCTAGTCAGGCCTGTAGCCAGGATTTTGATTTTGATTTGGGGAGGGGGCTGAGTCTGAGTGAGAGAGGATCTACCCTAGCAAACCTTTTGTATCATTATCCCAATACCCCCATGCATATGGATAATTGAGCATGGTGATCAGATCATGATATGAATAAACATAACAGTTTAAATAATGTAC